>JAENHJ010000131.1:0-17500 GCA_025330945.1 Mucuna pruriens
CCCTCTTTTCAATATCCCTCAGGTCTCTTTCTCACCCGCTTCTTTGTTTTCTTTGTCATCCCACTTTACCAGAGGAGTGGGAGTGGTGACTGTTTGAAGGATAATCAAAATTGCCTTTCTTTCGATCTACTTCCTAAATGTACAGCTGGGCTGGGGGAGGACTTGTTCTCCTAACAGAGCAGACCAGCAAGTCTCGAAGATATGATAACAAGATGCTCGGGCTAAGGTTCCAGGATAACGACTGGCTTTCCGCCTATCCTTTTTAATTTAAAGATTTAAAGAGAGAAGTGCCTCTTTCTCGGTACAGCTTCTTTTTTTTCGAGTTGGAGAACCTACCGCTACTGTTGACTTTAGCTGTTCAGCGATACTAGATCTGTCCCTAAATTCAATTCCTAAAAGTTTGAGTTTGTTTTTTTTCTAGCACCTGAAATTGGCTGAAGTTGACAAGTCAAGAGTCCGGTCCGAACAAAGGCATTAGATGAAAGCTGTCCCATTTACCCATTCAAGGAAGGGATTCGAGTTAGACCACTTAGTAGCACCTTCTGGCTTACAGGAGACCTTCCATGGTTGATATCTTCCGAGACTGTCTGGTTATCCGGGAATGTGAGTCTTTGTTTCCCAGTCCTTAGTTGGAGGAGAGCCTACAATGTCCGAATGTTCGAAAGAAAGATGCTACTGTCACTAAGGGAATTGCTCCTTAATTCCTTCTTGTCTCGCTTAGGCTTTCTTTCTCGACTAGTTGTCGCGGAAAAAAATCCTTCTTGAAAAAGCGGTAGCTCTCGATGGAAGAAACGAGATTGGTCTTAGAATAGAAAAATCGACCGGATATGATGACGAAATGGAAATGGTTGAGTAAATGTTGCCTTTTCCTTTATGCAGAAGAATTCCTTGTTCTTTTAAGAGAAGAGTCAGGAAGTGAAAACTCTTTAACTGCATGCAGTGGCCACATTCCTCTTGGCCGCGCAAGGGCTAGTTGGCTCTCCGGTTAGGTCTGTTGCTTTATGAGTGTATCCGCGCCCCCTGCCCCTTTTGCTTTGGCTGTAGGCGAGCGCTGGGGCATTTCCAGGTGAGTTTTCAGCTTATTTATTGCTCTTGCTTCGCTGCTTCTGCCACTTGCTTTCTTTCCGCTCGCTCCTTTGGCTTTTTACTTATTTATTAATGATTTTTTCCTGCTTCGACAACTCCTTTCTTTGGCACAAATTACTTTCGTTTTCTTTTGGGCTCGCAGGTTTCCATAAGCCAATTGAATAACGAGTAGGTTTCGAAGCGGGAGTAAGAGAGAGGTCGAGTTAACCATGGACCTGTAACACGCAGAGACCGGAGCGGACGAAAGGAAAGCTTTCTGGCAGGCTTTCAAAGGCAAGTCTTTATTCATCCTATTATGGCTACTTCGGTCCTTTAGTGAAAGCAACTGTCTCATCTCTTGCAGTTCCTTCTGGGCATCTTCGATGAGTTGGATCAGAGCTTTTCCTTAGCTATGTCCCTTAGCCAATTGGACAGCTTTTTTAATAAAATCATATCCTTGCCGTTAATTCAATAGATGTCTCGCCTGCCAATCCTGTGCTAACTCTTAGCAATACAGTAAAGACCGGTAATCCCGCATCTGAGAGAAACCTATGCCATTTCACGTCGCAAACAAGCCCTTCTTTCACATAACTAATGGATTAACTGTCCATTTGCCCAAAAAAGAGCCTTTTTGTCCTAACTGCGCATTCTTCCTTCAAAGAGCGCACTAGTTGCCTTTCTCGGATAATTTTGAAGTTGTCTTCGCCCCTCTAGAAATTCCCCTTGAATAAGGGAAAAGAGATAGAACCGCGAAAGAGCTCCTTCGCGCTAACTCCTAACAGCTGCTATTCCGATATCAGAAATATTAAACGCACCTGCCTTTATCCCGCCTACCCTTACTAATGGGCAATCAGAGTTCCTTGCTTTCCTTCCCCGAGGGAACGGAACTAGCACTCGAATTCCGAGCCACCTATCCAGTATGTGAGTGAGTCCGCCCTACGGATCCCCTTTGTTCCATTGGAGAGGGGTCCGCCCGCTTAGTTTCATAAGTATAAATGATTTGGGGCACAGAATCTGCCGTAGATGTTCCATTTTATAATTTTCATTCTCATATTTCTCATCACATGAATGAGACATAACTGCTTATCATAAGAATAGTGAACTAGAAATCATATTTTGATTGGTTTGAGGATTCCGACCTTGAACTAGAAGAGGTTCTGTTTTCTTTGGACAGGCAACCCCGGAAAGAGAGATCGGGATGATGGAGACTTGAAGAAGTAGAAATCAAATAAATAAGAAGGGTCGTTCGTAGATCAGCACAAAGCTATTGATCCAATCCGATCCAAGATGAGTAACCGAGTTCTTCTTCCTATGGTTGACACGAGAATCCCTCTCAAAGGGGATGAATCAGATTCGATCTCCGGGCTTATAACCAACCTATGAACAATGGTCTGTCTCGTCTAGTCGATCTCCTTCTTGGCATCCAGAGTCGTCAGTACTGAAAAGGCCCTGGCATTACCATCGGGAAATCTAGGAGGACAGCTCGCCGAGCCTATGGTGGACGTCGGTTGGGTTGTCGACGATTACGACCATTCAAAGGCATTTTTCCATTAGCTGGAGTAGGAAGGGTGAAGATAGGAAAATAGAAGGGCTGACGTCGATAAGTTATTATATATAATATAGATATATAAGGCATTAGGAATCTGGGTGATCACGCGCTTCACGTGGTATTGAGACTGACCAAAATGACCGCTTATTTCAAACAGCCCGGACCATCGCTTTTATCGTCAACAGAGACAGCCGCTCGATAAAGGAAGTCGGCTTTGGGAAAAAATCATTCCTTTGCCGGGCGCTAGTCAAACCTTTGTAGTAAAAAAGGGCAAGTGGGCAAGTAGCGAGGAGGAGCAGTTAAGGGCTTTGTGGTCGTTAACGGGAACAAATGAAGAGGAGCACTGCACCCCCCGCACTCGATTGGCTAATCAAAGTCAAAGCGGCCAGCTTATTTTGTTTTGAATGGGTCACCAATAGAACCGTCGGTTCTTGAGAATCTAACATCGGGACCACCTTTAAAGTTACCCGGTCTGGTTCCAAACCTGCCGTTCATTCAACACTGCTACAACCGGAGCACGCATTTGTCGACCGGCAGAAGTGCTTTTTAAGTTTGTTATGGGTTCCAACCAAAGGCCCCCATGGACTTGGTAGCAGACGGTTCGGACGATGGTTGTGTCCTGAACCCAGTCAGCGGTACATCTCCTATCTCCTAGAGAAGCGGCTGAACAGCTGCGAGCCGTTAGTTTCCTGGAGAACGGCGGTACCATGGGCAGGTTGCTGATACTCAGGAGAAAACGCAGAGGCAACAGAAGCAAAGGCACGACCGAGACGGAACCGATCATAAGTTCCAGGTGGGAGATCTACTGTGGTTAAAGTTGCCTAAGGAAGGGTACCAACCGCAAGCTTAAACCATTGCGGGACCATTCACTCTGCAAGAGAAGGTCGGGGAGAATGCGTTCAAACTAGAACTGCCCGCCACCCCGTCTTCAATGTTGATCAGCTGAGATTGAAAGAGCCCTCCATCTTGGATGAGGCGGCTGAACCTGAGGTTGAGTTGGAGATCGACGACCTCATTCCTGATCGACAGCCGGTGTTAACCGAAGACCGGCCAAACTAAAGAGAGCCCGAAGAAGAGGGAAAAAGCTCTCTCTACAGAGTAGGGTGGGAAATGTTCTCGCCACAGAAGCCAAGTGGTTCACGGCTGAACAGGTACGGAAGGAGAGAGAATTGCTTTTGTTGAAGAAGCTTAAAAAGAAGCTCTTGCTCATGAATCCCTTTCCGGTGCAGATGAATAAATATGCTGTTTAGCTTGGGACTAGGGCTTGTGATCCTTCTCTTAACGGTAGAACAAAAATAACAAAGGAGCTCTCCTATCCTAAGCAAGCTGCGGAGTCGTAGACCATTGCTTTAATGAAAGACGGGATGGGTTCCTTCTGATCCTAAGCAGTGAACTCATGGTCAAATTCCGAGGTGGGCTTTCCCTTCTCTATGGTAGCATGGTCTTCTCCTAGGGTTTCTCTTGGTGAAGGAAGGGCTACTGGAAGCCTAGAAGGAAAAGAAGTCTGGGCTGGGGAACGAAGTGACTTCCGGATCCGCATTAACTTTTGAATTCAGGAGTTTTCCCGACTCTCGGCTCCTCTTGCCTTTGTTCCCGTGCCCTGGTGGAGTCCCTAGAACCTTAAACTTAAGGAGCATTCGACTGAGATTAGATTAGTGGGTAGCACTTGTTGAATTGAATAAGATGTTCTTGCTCAGAATTAGGGAAGGTGGGATCCTATCTTTAGGAAAAGAAAGGCCTAACGAAAGCTAGCACTCTTTTCAAGCCTATAGCCTATATATGAATTATTCTCAGCCATCCATATGGGAGTTCCCCGCCAGCCTGTGGGAGTGCCACTATCAATAGGAAACAGACTTCTTTCCTCCTTATTCTATCAAACAAGCAATTAAATACCTTAGGATATCTCATATTTTACATTATTAATCTAGCATTGGACTCTTACCTGGACTAAGAACACTTCTAGTTCTAACAATACGTTTCATAACGAGCTAAACGTGCTACCAAATGAAATGGTCGAAGGTCTTTTCAGTTCTCCTTCCAATTGCTGCAGTACTAAGGCCAGTTCTTACTGTTGGAGTCCTATCCTAATAGAATCCCTTACCAGCCGAGCTTCCCACTATAATAAGCGAGTTGGAGAAAAAAGGTAAACCTATCCAATAGCAGTCCTATGGTAAGCAAGCTCAGGTTCAGTATACATAGGATATGCTTTTTCCTATCTCTGCTCTGGTTCAGAACCCTATAACTAACTAGGATTCCCTGGTAGAGCCATAGATAAAGATTCTTTGGATGTCTTCTCCGCTTGAGAGGGAAAGACGGCTGCTCTGTGAACAACCCTAGTTGCTGGTCCTGTTCCTGCTGCTAACAGCCACCTCTGCTCCAATACATAAAGCAGCTGAAGCTATTGATTGTAGCAGCTCCGTCCCATTCATCACTGCTTTATGTTAAAAAGAAAAGAGCTGCTCCTCTCCGATCTAAGCCCTCTCTCTAGTCAGAAATAGCGTAAGTCAGTTAATCAGGATAGATCGACAGGCCAGCAAAGGCCTTCTACCGCAGCGGGCCCACAGGCCTATGCCAATCTCTTAGGGCAGGTTCTCTTTCATCCGTCTTTCCTAGGTGCGCATCTCCATCTACTAAAAGTAAGGGTGGTTACCATAGATAGATTGGGTCATTCGTAACCGATGCTTTAGCATAAACTACAGCTCTTTCATCAACTACAGCAATATCCGATGTAGCACATTCTCCCTCTTTCGCATATCCGATGCTTTGCAAGCAACCTTGGTGTCAGCATCGTCACTTGAGTCATCCTAGAACAACCCTGCCTATTCAAAAGAAGTACCTCACCTCACTTACGAAGAAGTAGTGGGAGCTGGGCTCTCGATTCAGTTGGATAGCCAGTCTACCTAGGTAAGAGTTACGTCGACCCTGCTGGGTATCCGAGAGGGGCACAATGCAGGCTGGAGATCATCTGGTAAGGAGAATCCCCAGGCTTTAGATAGTTTAGAGGGACTAGGCAATGAGCCCGGATAATCGAATGGAACTCTTCTTTCTTTCAGAACCTTTCTAAGGTCATATATGAATAAAGGTTATATATAAACGATCTGACAGGACTCAATGGAGTTGCTTTTAAAGCGAGCGAGTAGTCTTTGCCAAAGTTAGGGGCTGTCAGGACTTAGATAGAAATTTCACAATGAGAGAAGTGTCAGAGTTCGAATAGAAGGTAATGGAGTGAAGTACGTAGCCCTTAGGAAAGTGCACGAGAAAAGGAAAAAGAGTTGTGAGTTTGACTTTCTCTTTTACCACAATAAGCCGCGTAGTTACCGGATCGGGACAAAGAGTCGGTTTAGTCGGAGATAAACAGAGTCGGGTCGATGAACAGAGCCGATATCGACACCGAAATATATCACTGTCTTTGACGCTTCTAGGCAATATGCCATCGATTACCTCAAAACTACTTTGAAATTCAGCATGACATAGGTACCTACTTCCAATCTTCCTTGAGAGCTGGGATAAGTAAGGAATTTCACTCTGGTTGAATCGCTTCTATCCTTAGCCCGGTACCGAGGGAGGGCTTTCCGAGACCAATGCTATCAAGAAGTCACTAGACTGACTATTATTGCATCGAGAAAGAGTGAAAAGATCTCCCCTCAATAACTTCTGTTATTCTTCTTCTTTTTTGCCGCTAGCCCTTCCTCTCTTTCAACGCTTGGCCACTCTATTGCTATTGTCGCCTTGGAGCCCGCCCTTGGAACGTCTTTGAGGAGAAATCCTTTCCTGAAGTTCAACAAGCTATTGGAAACGAGTAGGCTATATGACGTAGCAGGGACCAATCCCAGATCCGGCCCAAGCGGACACGGTGATTAGACGTTGAGCGGAGCTCTTCCTGCGGTCTCACAGGCTCTTGCTTCCTTCACCTTACGGAAGATGGCAGATTGGAATGAGACCGTTGTGGCTCCTGGCTGTCAAGAGGCTAAAGCCCTTGCGAGAACCTTTCATCCGAGTCTCAAACAAAACCATTACATCTTACACAATAAGACGATAGGCGAATGGGAACACAGCCAGATAGACCGCCCCTATACCTCAGAATCGCCCTCTACTCTACGACTTAGAAGACTGAGAATCCTTTTTCTGATAGACAGAAAGAGAAGAAAAGTAGTCTCCCCTTAAGTGAAGTGGCTTCGGGCCCGGTTACACAGGAAAAAAGAGAAATCCGCACTTTCAGCGGGAACAGCTACAAGAACTCAAGCAGCAAGAGCATTTATCTCGCTCGTCACACACGCACGTGAGGAACTAAACTACAAAGAGAAATCAGTCCTTTAGTGACCTATCCGGCTAGCTATAAGAAGAAGAGAGAGGTGGAAGTAAGCTGCGGCATCCTATCTACTTCGATACTCTATTTCGGAGAATAGGGTGTTACAACCGATATTCCGTTCCTCGCTTTCGCTTTCAAGGGGCGTAGCGCTTGCTTACTTCTTAGAGTAAGGAATTTATAGCTTCTTAGTGCTTGCGCTAAGGTTTGAAGAGCTTAGTTGAAAGACTAAGGAAGAACCACTGAAAGCATTTTCAGCTGCTTCTTTCCGATCGATATACAAGGGGTTGGACGGTACAGTTCTTCTTTCCGTTCCTACAGCCGTGGCAAGAGAGGTTTATTATCCAATAGCAGATGCTACTTTTTGAGGGTAGGGGCCCACTCTTTCTTCGAAATGGTATAGGGACAGCGGATAGGCTGCTCCTGCGGTTTTTTCATGTCATTTGACGCCGCTAACGCCTTAAGCTTATTACAGCTTCAGTCTTGATCCATAGCAATCAGCGAAAGGGGAGCACGAGTGATGAGTATACTTTCTCTGCCCCGGTTCTAAGCCAGCCCTTACTTATCTATTGCCATCCGCCGCCCATGCTTCGTCATAGAGTTAGGTAGGCCCACACAAGCTAAAAGATGGAAGTTTCGAACCGGGCGCCCTTATTTAGGAAAAAGAGCTTTCGTGCAGTCTCTTAGTCAACTACCTGAACAACTGTTTGATAGGTCACCCTCCGCCCGCGATTGGTCAAATAGACTGCTTACAGCACAAATTCTTATGTTTGATTGGGTACAGAACGAAACGATTGATCAAAGTGTGTTACAGGCCATGGAAATTGCTTTTTCGATGATTATTGAGTTGGAGCAGCCAGAACCAAAGCAGAAAGAGAACCCTGGGGGAATTCAAAATTTCAACTATTCTGTCTTTTACTAGTTGAAAGTGATGATGTTGACCTAGAATGAGAATGTTAGGCTAATCAGAATAGGGGGTTGGGAATCCCACCTTTGAAAGAGTTGTTGTCTCGTCCGGGGCATGCTAATAGTTGTGTGGGGATCTATTCCTAAGCCAAGCTATACCAGCAAGCCAGTTTTTGTCTTGTTCTGTCGGTGAAAAGGGGACTTCCCCAAGGCGGATGCGATATCGGACCTTGTAATCAAAGTCTTCGACCCAGGTTGTTCTTATCCGATAGGGCGGGCAGCTCAAACTAGGGAAATGGCAGGCAACCACGTAGTTGAGGCATGGCTTTTTTCTTGCTCCGGGACCAGCTCCCTGAACCTAGCTTCGACATATAACTTTTCCAATTGCAAAAGGTAGCCGGGCCTAGCTTGCAATAGATCCCATTGCTTATCCTGTGCAGTTTCCGATAAGATAGAGTTACAGGTTCCGGAGCCGGTCTATGCGGGAATCGGACAGGAAACAATCAAGAAGCTGCCTGTCAGGTAACAGATTGGATACATTGCCAGGCCAGTCTCCCATTCCAATAGCTGCTAGTAGACAGAATCCAGTCAAAGTAAGCTTGCTTTTAGCATGAATCTTTCGTATGTGAGTCAGTTTTCCATACCCAATTCTCTCACATGATCGAGACTATCCTACTCCCCCTGGTCAACTATTCGAGTATAAAGAACCAAAACAAGAAATCAGGGTGGTGGGTTAGGATAGACTTTCTAGATACCTTTTTGATCTAGCTCTGCTTGCTTGCTGACCTGTGCTACCTATTCTTGATCCAGGAATAACAGAAGAGAATTCAGCTTACTATCTCGCTTTGAGCGCTACCTAAGCAACTTTTAAGGCACTCAGAGAAGAGTGGAAAGATTCCTAGAAAGTAAACTCACTCAAATTTCGTATAGCAAGAAAGGAAGATGAATTCTATCTGACTATTGTCTCTCATTAAGCTATATAGGTTATGAAAAGCCAGCGCCCAAAGGTGCTTGATTAAAGCCGGTCAACGTCTGGTGGAGTAGGAAGCTATAGCTTACTGAAAAAGGCCTCGTTTGCTCAGAAAGTTGTCAGTCTTCCTTATGTCTTCATTGGATTGAGTGTGAGGTACGAGGGATAGAGGGCTACGGCAAGGCGTTCGATTCACACTCCTGTCAAGATCATCTCACTTCCAAGAGTGAACCCTCGACTCGCTTCCTTAGCCATTTCTTTCGGTCAACCAGTGCTAAATTCTACTCATCATTCTTTAAAATGAATGGCTTCTTCCGCCTTCTTTCAGGTCTATTGGTCAGCATTCGCCTAGCGCGAACTTCACTTCCCAAGAAAAAGCCAATTCAGCGGCAAACTTTCTTTTTTTGTGATTCGCCAGTCATCTCAGTCACCAAGCTAGCCTTTCAACCTGAACTACGTGCAGCCTCCATTGGATCGATTCATAGGAACCTCGTCCAGCAAAGCAAGATATCGGAAGAAATAGGTAAGGTTTCATTTTAGGTAGAACCTAAAAGCGGGAATCAACCAATTCATCTCGTAGGCTTATTGTAGAAATCTTAAATCAATCATCATATGAAGAAGTGAAGTGGTCTTAATGAAAGGCTTCCCTCGGTACAGCTGTTTGTGCATATGACGGGACCACTCGAACCGCGCAAGGTATAGTATAGTTCGACTTAATTGAACATTGGGACCCCTTGTTCGGTCAACTCTATTCTATGTAGCGGATATACTATAAACATCTAAAATGTTGCTAGAATGACCTTGGATCCACGCCAACTTGGTTGTGGCATCCTCATATCATATCAGTATCAAGTTTCCCATGAACGGATGATGTCTCTACCTTGGGGAAAGAGGCTCGCACACACCTGGGAAGAAACTGCTCTTTGAAGGCTCACTCCGATCTTGAATCCCGAGAGGGATTTGAACCCGCATCTTTCTTTCCCACCCAGAGCTAGAATGACTTACCATTAGTCGACCGTGATCAGGTTTGCCTTCCTGCTTTTCCGCAAGGAAGACAGAGTCAAGCGACCTTATCCCACATAGCTCCGTACATTTCTGCCGCGCCTGGGCATCCCGAAGAGATACTACCAGACAGGCAGGCTTAACCTGTTGAGCGGAGTTGTGACAATTCATAGAAACAAATGCGTCCTCGGCCTTCTTTGATGTTGAATTAGACTTTGTAGTACCGACTTTCACCTGAGAGAAGGAATTGAGATCCCCTGTGCTGCTTATGTTGCAATCCAAAAGATCCGCGTCATTGAAATCTACTTCTTGGTTCGTCTTAGGGGGCGATACGATAGGGAATTATACGTCTTCTTGTTTTTACTAGGATTCTTAGTTGACGCTGATGGTTTAGCCACGTGGCTAGCTTTGAAACCACTTGTCTCCCTCTTCTCAAAGGTTGCTCCAGAAAATAAAAATCCTGATGTCGGGTGCCGGTATAGACTTGATCCAGTTACGCAAGGTCTGGCATGTGTCCTTGAGTCCTCTTCTGCCACGTGTCGCAGGGCAGCAAACCTAGAAAAAAGGATCCATATCCGAGAGAGTACTCCTGCTAGCACTGAGTGTCTTCTTTCCACTAGGCTGAAATACGGCTTCTTCTTTCTCACCCGTGCGCACGCATCTCGCTTCTTGCTCCCTGACCCATACGGCCTTTCTGGGTTTGGCCACGTTCCCTTTCTGAAGTCCGTCAAGGCTATCCGCTTCCGAGCTGGACAACCGTTAGGGTATTACGCCTCTTGGCCTCTCTTCACACTTACACACCACTTAGTGGTGATGTACTGTGCTTCGAAGGTGATAGCCAGAGAGACTCAGACCTAGGAAGGAAATCCAATAACTTACTCAATAAAGGAAGGCGGGACATATCCTACCTCCAAAAGGAAACTCCCATAGGTTCCCAGGGATAAGCAACAGCTACAGAAACTATATCAATGATAGTGGAAACTCGCACTTACGTTTCAACCCATCCTAGAATGCGAATATGCGCCACGACGGGGACCTACATCGAATGTTAACCGTCAATCTTAAGACCTTTCTCAGCATGAACAAAATGAGAGACCCTAGAGGCGATCTATATAGAGATCGTGAAGCTAGCACCCTAAACGGAAAGCGACTCTTCTTATAATTGAACTCTTGAATGCTCTTACGCTACCGTTCGCTACGCACCTAAAAGATGCCCAGGTCTTTCGCATAACCAAAGACGAGACTAGAGCGGCTCTTGAGGAGAAGTGAGTGGGAAGTTCACTTTGGTAGCTTAGCGTACCTACTCTTCCGGACCCATCAGAAGAGAGCTTCATCGGCGAGAAGCTCACATCCGGCTCCATAGAAGGAAAGATCAGAGTCATCTTATCTGGACTACTCCCTAGAAGCCCCCCAGGTATTACTTAAGCTCTTAACGATGCTTTGAATAGCAATCTTTCGTACCCCATTCAATAGACTTGCTGGGAAAGCTTAATAGAGTGTCCAACCAATCACGACAAGCAGCCCTGCACTAAGCAAGTCGTAGTCCCAGCTTTTTTTCTCCTTCGATAGAGTTGGATTGGAAGAGTCAGCCTGCGGGGTAATTTTCACGTGTGCGCATTATTTAAGATTAGTCTGTCTTTTCTGGAGTAAGAAATCCAATTCGAGCTAAGCTAAGTAAACTTAGCTTGGGTTTAAGAGCTCCTTAGATATGGCTTACTTACTTATATGATGCGTGGGAAGAAAAGAGATGCGTGCCGGAGGTCGAAGCCTTCTATCAATCGCATGCAGGTCTATCATCTTTAGGCAGTCGCATACTCGAGTGGATTGCCCTATGTATCAGACCAAGAACCTAATTTCCCAATTCAAACCATGGCAAGACAAAGACCGATGATCTACAAAGAGGATTGCCGCACAATTCAAGAGTTGGTTGATCGTGTTGACAGGGTAGACCGTCAACTCAAGCATCGTTACGTGCCCTCATTTACATCCTCAAAGGATCCAGAATCAGTTGATCGTCTGTATAGTATAAATTGGGGCCCTATTTCGGGAATGAAAGGGGAACTCAGTGAATAATCAACAATCCTAAACCCACTAGCAGGTAACCTACTCACTTCTTGGGGCACTAGGTACAAAAAGCCCAATCCCACTCGGGGATGGTATCGGCCAGACACATAATTCATGGATTGGGTGGATAGGTTGGAACCTAAATGAGAAAAACTTTGGATGGACCATAGGCCTGATGCTAGGAAGCAAGAAGCTAGGAGAGTTTAGTTCTCGAGCATTAGAAGAAAGCAAAGTCAACCTAAATGAAAGGCTTCGGGGATGGCGCATTACCCTCCTTTAAGTTGATTTGACTACTCTTTTCTTTCCCGCATTCTTTCATTTCTTTCGTATAGGGAGTTGATTAAGTTTACTGCTTTCCCTACTCTATAAGAAAGTTCCTTCAGCGGTCTAAGCTTCTCTGCCTGCTTTGCATTACGTATATCAGTCGATTCGGTAATCATTCCGTCTTCATCCCGTAAGGATTCGAAGTAGTGTCTCAGTGTAACCGGCCCCGCAGGTTAGAAATCCTCTAAGAGTCCCGCAGGTAACCCCGTAGGCTAACTTATCCCTCCGCATATTCGTTGAAGCGAGGGCCTTTTCTTTTCTAGCTTTGCCCCTCATCAAGGATTTCTTCCTCTTATCGCTTCCTTGATGAAGCAGCAGCCTTTGCCACATTCCCCTAGCATACACCTTGGATGGCTAGCTCTCTCCTCGTGCAAGCCTTCTATTAGCAGTTCAACCTGTACCTGACTTGCGAATCGGTAATTGCCTAATTTGCTATTCCTTCTTTTCTTCCATGGGGAAGCGGAGAGGTAGCGTGTAGGTTTGACTAATGCAACTAGTCGGCCTTCAGGTAATCCATTCTCGTGTAAGAACCCCTAGTGGCTCGGCTTGGTCTCGCTCCCTTCCTGCACTATTCCTCCCCACTAAAAAGAGCGATTGATAATCTCGATAACCTTTATTTCTGAACGTCCGTCTTCGCGGGGCGATTTGAAATGGCCGTACTGTACTGGTTGGACGATGACACAGCAGGACCCTCGTATGAAACCCCACCGAGCTTCCTTGCACTATGTGGAACGGACTATTATCGGATTGGACACGCCTATAGCTAAAGGAACGTACAGCGAGCCGTAGCGGGAGGGAGGCCAATGTCCCGTCAGATACCACGGCCCACGGGCAAGCCAGCGACCTTCACCTCCCGCAAGTCCCTTCGGTCTCCTTTAGCTCTGGTGGGCGTGGTTCTGTAGTTCTTCTGGCCTTCCTTCATGTCGTAGCCTTAGCTTATCGACGGGTCTTGCAATACATACAATACAGCATTTTCTTTGACTCATGCCTTGGAGAAGAACGTTCTTTGTTTGAGTTTGAAGTCGTTACCTTGCGGGAGCCACCTGGGCGAGACCCTTCTCTCCTTTTTCATTTCCATCCATATATATGGTATGTTGAATCACTTGTGAAGTCGACTTTACTTGACCGTGTCTGCTTCAACTTCACCCTAGACTCGTGTCGTGTAGCAAGACTAACAAGTGGTCGAGTGAATTTATGAACGAACGAGCAACTATTATAAAAAAAGCAATACCTTTCTTATTTTTTTATTCTTCCTTGGCCGTGTGGAACATGGATTAGCATTATGTCATTCCTACAAGTGATCACCCATCCAGGATTTGAAGAAGAAGCGCCATATGAGGACTTCGAGATCAAATATAAGATGTTTCTTTCCATTCCTCGTGAGCCACTTATTTCTCCGAAACAAGAGAGAAAAGTGATTTTCCTCCTTTTTCCCAATAAGTCGACGGCGTTACACCATTGGGATACTTCGAATAAACTAGAGTACATATAGGATACACCGGTGCTAAAACCTTTTCTAAAGATATCTTCCAAACTCTTGGGGTCGTTGCTCCGGATTTTGTTCCCCCGGTTTGAAACCAGTTGGTTCCGTAGTTTTAGAATTCTGCTGATCCCAAGTACTCCATCTCCATCATTGCATATGGTAATATAAAAAGTAAAGAGGAAAAGGCATGACCAGAAAAATTGTGTGAAATAAGTGAATTTATCCAGTTGAGGCATGATTGATTGAGAAACAATGATTCCCTCCGGACAGAAAGAGAGTCCCTTCATGTAGGAGTCTTGAAGAATTCATTCGATTGAGTTGTGGTTGGTTGTTGACCAACAGAAAGGATGCATGGGACTAGCGGGCATTGAACCCAACGGAGTTACTTTCAAATCTTTCCGAGAAAACTTCGTTCGAATTGCATGTGTTGTGTTAAGCATATTCTAAAATAGATCTCAAGCTTGGACAGTTGGGCAAGCCGAACCCTGTACAGTAGAAGTTTCAGCTATTATTGATCCAGTTGCCACCTCTTCACCATGTTTGGATGACACCGGTTCTTTCTAAGCAGATAAGGGCATTGATGGATCGTCTCACTTGCCTGCGAACATAGCGAAAAACTATTCCAATTGAGCTGACGGTAAAGTCAGCTACGTGAAATAAAGCTTGAGCCCTACCTAAAAAAAGTCCCTTGCGCCTAGGTCTGGGATCGAGCCCTTCTATGGCAAATTAGGTCTTAAGTCATAGATGCGCCTTTCGACTGGCATTCAGTCCTCCAACACCAACTGCTGAAATAGCAGCGCTTATACCCCCAACAGATTCAATGTCACTTGGGATCGGATCCTTCCTAAATTAATTTCCCCTCCGAAATCTATGATTCTTGGCTACTTGATTAGGCATTTCCATCTCTCAAACTAGAAAGAAAGCGCTTTAGCTTAGGGCTGATCTTCAAAGCTAAGTTCAAAGCTCCTTACTTCTTTTTATACCGCAAGTGACGAACTATAGCCATTCGCGGTCACCGCTGTCCTACTTGACTTTTTTATTAAACCTCACCCGGAAAGCGAACCCAAGGCAAATCTCGCCCCATCAAGCATTTTAACTCGAGCGGAAACTGCTGACCAAGAGACAAGAGCTACCTCACCAGACTCCATAGCTCCTAAGGCTTCTAGAGAGTCTTACTAATCTAATGGCATACTTTTTCAGTCGAATGCTCCAGGGCAGAAGATAAAATAGACTATGCCTTTTCTTCAAAAGAGCCATCACAGCTTATGAAAGAGCAGCTTGGAAATGGCTAATTAGTTTAAGGTACTGACCAACTGAGACGGAGAGAGCCCTTTTTCAGTGTTGTCGGAATAGGACCTTTTGGTGGTTTAAAGGGCATTACATTAGGACTTTAGTAAAGAGAGTACGACTTTGGTTCCAGAGATAGCGATTCGGCTTAGTTCAAATAGAACAAAAGAGAACGGGAAAAACTGATCCCAATCCTCGCTCTGGACCAAGGTGCGTAGCCTTTTAACATTCTCTTTTTTCTCTTTCTCTCTTTTCTGGCTTAGCCTACCCAGGGAAAAGGCTCCTTCTTATTGATAGCACTGGTGAGAAAGACCCCTAATGGGCAAACTTAACTAATATCCCAGGAATGAGGAATGAAATAACTTCTGCTATCTACTCACTCTTGCCACTGAGAGGGGATGAGTGAATACCTGGAAGATAAAGTTATCTTATTCCCGGGATCAGGGCATCAACTGCTTAATTTATAAGTTCATACCCGATAGCAGTAGCCAATGTCGGAAGAGGAGCCGTTGGTGCTTTAGTTCCGCAGCTCTTGCCTGAGACGGAAAGTTGGCAAAGGCTTCAGACGCGGTCTCCGGTCTCCCTTTTTGGGCACGCGCCAATCGGTCTTAAAGCCTCGATGTCCGCTAAAGAAGATAGAGATCGAGAGATGTGGCACTCTTCATAATGATTTAGAAAGACAAGCAATAGCTGTTTTAAAAGGCAAAGGTTGACTTTAATTAGCAGGCTCAAGGTCAATTTCTTTTTGAGTTCCCGGCCCAAGTCAAGGCGATGCAATACTCGGGCGATAAGGAAGAAGCAGTCCCAGGCCTTAGGTCCAGACCTGATCTGAGAACTTTCGAGATGTGAATCATAGCCTAGTCTAGTTTCGTACCCAACAGCTAAAAGTGATGTCATATTATCTAGAGAATCACCCATCAGCCTTCGGATCTGAGTTTGAATTGGCTAGGGGGCATGAGCGGTAGTCAGCTGTCCTCGTTCTCCTCTTTCCTTCCGATGAAGGGATCTTGCTCGCTTTTCTCTAAAGGGCTAGTCCTGGTTCTGTTAAGGGCCTAGTTCTGGACTTGCTCGACCAAGTCTTAAAGGTTGGAAGTAGATTGTGAATGCTGGAGTTGGCGCTCAATGGAGCTCTTTCTCGCCCTCTCTATAAGAGAGATGGGATCACCTAAGTCTCGTTATGGATTGATGGCTAAAGGAGCGTCTACCCTTCCTCTACTGCTGGTCGACTAGACTAAGTAAACTTGCTCGTGGAAAGGCAGGAGTGCGTCTGAGAGAGCGCTTCGCGAAAGAATCGTGTGGCGCGGTGAAAGGTTTCCCGTTGGGGTTTCCGGCCCCCTGGTCTTCACCTAATTGTGGAAGAGGGGAGGTGCATTGAGTATAAACTCTCTCTCGCGCCTTTCTTCAGCTTGTTCCTGTTCGTCTATTCGGGACGGGGCAGGCAGCCCACATACATGAAGAGAAGAAGAGAGGAGAGGGGGTTCCCTGAGATTAAGGTGTCAAGGCGGTCGAAGAAGGCCACAAGTGGAAGCAACCGATGCTTTGGTCATTCAGTTGACTCCGCCAGTCCGTGCTTGCTGTCATGCTGGCGCAGGGCTTTCGGCCTTACCTACTATTGGATTTGAACCAATGACTCTCGCCGTATGAAAGCGATACTCTAACCGCTGAGTCAAGTAGGTCAAGCTGAGTCAAGTCAGAGAAAATAGACCCCTATCAGAGAAAGCGTTATCACTATACGAAATATCGGCCTATTCACTCAGCTAGGGAATAAGACTAACCTAATTTCCCTATTCACTGAACCCAAGACTAAGGGCAAAGAGAACTTCCTTTGCTCCCTTCCTTCCACTTATAGGATGGAACCCGGACTCCTAACTAAACCCTCTTCCGATTGATTGTCTCGATTTCACTGCCTTGGTTGGCCACCATGCCTACTTCTCTCCAATGCCTCCTTCTTAAACCCCTTCGTACTGCAATCCAATCAATCGATCGATCAAGAGGCTAATCTCTTTTGTTTGGGCCGGTAGCTAAAAGTCCTCGCCTTCTCTTGAACAAGGGAAGGGCTGCATAGCATTAGCTTCAATTGAACAAGCTCAACCTTGAAAAAGAAAGGTGGTAGGCCGAAGAACCGTTGAGCGCTTCAACTTGGCCACTGAAGAAGGCGAAGGCTGGGCAAGAGACTAGGCCAACTTACTGCTTACTGCCATGCCATGGTTTAAGCTTTAGGCTCCATAGACGGAACTTTTTTTTAGGTATTAGGGAGGGGAGGACACCACTCAGCACCTAAGGTGGGGTTCAATGCCTAACAAAAACGGCCAAAAGAAAAAAAAAAAAAGAGATGTATGGCTGAGGGGAGGAGAGAAAGAACGCATGCATGGGGAGTCTGTCGGAGGTTCGATAATCTATGATAGGACATCTAAGGCTAAGGCAGAATTAAAGGAAGTCCATTACTGAGAGAAGTGGTGATCTCGTCTTGCTTGCTGGGAGAGAGAAAGCTTCCGGACCACCTTTTCCAGCCAGATAGCGAGCGATCACTCAGCAATGAACACT
>JAENHJ010000131.1:22500-60000 GCA_025330945.1 Mucuna pruriens
TAAACTTCGACCCTTATTTCTTTCTTCATATTGTAAAGGGGAGCAAAGCCCGTTTTTTGCTCCCTCTATTGATTGATAGATCAAGGCCCCCCTGCCGTCGTTTCAGTGACTCATAAGGCTTCCCTAAGCTCAGTTCTTGAGAATGGTCGCCACCTCTCCCAGGACCGGAATGATTATCCCTGCCCGATGGGTCTACATCCATCCCTGAATGTCGTCGGGTACTGTTCACTTCCCCGCCATTCTTGTAACCGTCACCTGTAATCCGCGCAGGTGTGTCCGCACCCCCCTGAGTGGACGAGAAAGAAAGGATTTTTCGGAGACTTCGTTCCAGACCCAGGAGTCAACTTTCCCGTATGAGCATTCGGTACATGTATCAGTCCGTGGAAGAGTGAAAGGGTCACCACTACTGAGGATCTCCCCCCTAATCTTAGATAGGTCGTCTGAGGGTTCGCCGCGGTTCATTGCTGTGCTTACACACTAGGCTACCCTTCTCCGAAAGCTCCGCGGGACCACCTACCACTAGTCTTCGGCCGGAGGGGTTTATTGCACAAAAACGCCGGGACGCAGGCTCCCGAAGAGGGAAGCCCAACGAATGTCAGATGCAAAGCCCCGCACCTCATTAAGATCATATTGGCATACTCTCCCAAAAAAAAAAGAGCAGACCCCATTGAAGACGAGAGTGAGGTACAACAAGGCCATTTCTGTCCACCGCCCTTCTCACGGAGCCGTACGTGGACGTTACCGTTCATACAGCTCCCAGCCGGCAAGCTGTTAGCCTCCCTCTACAAAGAATGGAAGTATGGATGAATCGACATCAAATAAAATAAATAGAGGAATTCGGTTTTTCTTTTCAGCAATAACATGATAAGAGCATCCCTTTCACAAAAACCTACGGGTCCTCCCCCCTATCCTGCCTGCCACTTCAGCACCTTGTGATCTTTGAGAAGATCATTACGAGCCCTCTCCTAGAATGTTTTTGTAGATTCCGAAAATTCCACGGTGGATCAGGATGAGTATGTCCTGGATTCATTCTCATCCTGGAGCTTCTGCTCTCCTCCGGGGAGGGGTTTTTATAGATAGAGAGGTGAGTCGAGGGTAGCCCCCGCTTGACCGATTTCTCGGAATCAGAGGAGGTTTGAAGCCGCTCGACCCAAACAACGGCTAACGAGCCCCTATCAGAGAAAGCCTTGGTAAAGTCAAGCGCTAACGCGCGAACTTTCTTTTAAGTTAAGGCGCGCATCCTCTTGCTGGGAGAGGGGCTAATGCCACTCGCCCTAATGAATAAATAAACAGGAGAGGGGTGAAGCTTGTTAGAGTAAGGAGTTTAGGCTTTCTAAAGCTCAATCCCTTGCTTGTTGTTTTCGAGCCGGAGCTCGCTGGGTAGTGAAGTGGTCCGTGAAGGTTAAATCACACTTGTGTTAAGCAAGCCGAGTAGTCTGACTTAAGATTGAAGCAGCTGTTGGAGAGAAGACACCAGTCAGACCTGCAAGCACCGGGTAGTACGCAGCGGCAGTTTTCAATCATACAATGTGTACTCGTAGTCTGACTTTTAGCGGTAGTCAGCTGTCCTCGTTCTCCTCTTTTCATTGCCCTATTGAGTTGAGTAAGGGTCGGTGTTTGCAAAAATGTCGAGCCGACGGGGTCAGGTACCAGTAGTGACAATGGCAAAGGGGGGGAGCTGGACACTGCGGAACCTGAAGAGATTGCTCAGGATGAGTGTCTGGGTAACAAAGCCGAGAAGGGTGTAGTCAAGGTGCGAGTTTAACGAGCGAGGAGAGTGATTTGGCCCATAGAAGCGAGGATCTGGAAGAGAGGGTTGATACTGGGTCAACTATGGCAGTGACTGAGGGGGACTTGTTCTGTGATAAACAAATGACTCCAAACAAGAACCTCAGGGCAGCCAATCCTAAGAAAAGAGGTGAACCTGAAGCAGTAAGAGTAAGCGTTCAGGTGCTGGTGCTATGACCTTTTTTCCACCTTTTTTGAATCGAATGATTCAGCGCTCTCAGAAAGCGGATCAAAGGCTTCCTATTCAACGGATTCGGATTATTCGACTTTAGATGCTTCGGATGCTTCCTCGGCCGCGCAGTACTTCTGGAGAGTCTGTTCCTTACTTAGCTAGGACTTTGAGTGACTAGAGTAGCCCCTCTGTATCCGAAGGCGCCTTTTTGTTTATGCACCTGAAACGGCTTCCGATTTGACTTACTTATAGTAAAGTAAAGTGGATCGACCCCGTTCAGTAGAATTACGAAGAAAGAAGGCTAGGCTTCTTGAATTGAACCAGAGCTAATTCGATCTTCCCCTTTCGACAATGTGTTTGAATAGCAAGCAAAAGTACCACGACCGAACAATTCAATTCGGTTAACAAACTACTTCTAGAATGAACTACATCCATCAACCGGCATACCTTTCTTCTCGTAACTACGATCTGTCTTCGGTGTTGATATGATCTTTCTATCAAGAGAAGATCGGGAATTGCCGCTAGGCTTTTCTTTTAGCTCTCACTCATCCCGGGCGATTCTGATTCTTATTGGCCACTAAGGAGTAGTTGTGGCTTTTGACCAAGAGAACGAGCTAGACAGAAAAGGTACCACCGAAAGAAGGTCGACCTCACCCCCTTTGGTAAACCGAAGCAGAGAAAGAGGAAGAAGCAAAGCTAGGCCATTCGATTAGGGATGTTCTCACCTGTGCGTACTATCTTGAAGAAGGAATATAAAAAAAAAAGAATAAGGTTCTTTTTCGCATCTCCCAAGTTCGAATGCTTTTTTGCTGTTAAAAGAAATCGAATACCATTCGTGACCCAATTCAAAAACGGAGTGACTGAAGACCTCCTCCCCCTTTCCCGCCTATCCCTCCCGCAAGAGAGGACTCGTTCTGGCTTTAAAGAGCCTCTTTTTTAGCAGTCTCGCCCATAAGATAAGAGAAGATTGACCATCTCTTCTTCCAAGCTTCTTTCTGCTTCTTCTCGGCGTAACGAAAGAACTAGATGAGGAGAGGCCTCCGGTTTCAAATCCCTACCCTACGCCTTACGAGGGCGCCCTAGCCAGATTCACTCCCAAGGGTCAATCAAGCCTTTGAAACTTGTTCAAATAGTCGTCACAGTCTTCGTTCCTGCTTTCAACGAGACTTTCTTAGCTGCATCAGCTTGTAAAACTCTCTCTCCTTCACCAGGAAAGGGAGAGCGGACAAAGTACCAGACGATTTGGGTTGGGTAAGAAGAGCGTACGATAAGAGTAAGCAGACGATGTCGATAGAAGACGATTCGTGGGATCTTCCTCAAAGTCAAAGAAAGAGAAAAATGAGCTAAGCTAAAGAAGGTATGCCCAGCCCATGAAATTAGATGTCGAATGAGTACGATTTCGAGCATAAAGAGAGAAGAAAAAGGAACTATTTAGCAAGAATCTAGGTTTAGCAAGATAGCTGCCAGAAAGACTGAGCTTAGGTGCATAGCGCTTAAATAAGTGGTTGAAGAGTAGCTTTCCATCCCGACAATGACTACTGACTTTCCATTTTGGGGATTTCACTTAACTTAAAAGACTGGACTTCAAGCAGCAATGAGAGCAAAGGCAAGGAATTGATGCGCCAATAATCGAAGAATGGGGCAAGGCAAATTTCCAGACAATGGCAAGTGCTTGAGAAGGAGCTGTGAAAGAAGGGGCTGCTAGAGAATAGGGAGCTCTTGAAGAAGAAGGGATTGCGGGGTGAACGGCATTCTGTTGTACTACTAACACTAGCTGTACTAGAGTAGTTTAGTAGCGCCTTTTGAATCCTAATCAAATAGGCGAACCCTTTCCGAATCCGAAAGGCGAACAGCCCGCATTGCAAGCAAATAGAGAGCCCCCGCCCGTTTGAGTCGTTGCGAGCCGGAAAGCGTACCGGCAGTTTGAGTCACGAAAGGGCCGCTTGCTTAATCTTTATTTTATTATTTATATATATATATACAAATATATATACAAACAAAGAAGAAAATCATTTTTTTATCCAATTGTTCATTCCTGGGAAGAGGAAGAAGCAGATAGAGCAAAGGCCTCCTCTTTCCGTCCACTCTTCCCGAAGTGAGCGAATTGCATGTAGAGATCCGTAGGGGCTTATAGTTTAATTGGGTGAAACGTACCGCTCATAACGGGAATATTGTAGGTTCGAGCCCTACTAAGCCTACCACCCCCTTCTCTTCACCCGATACAAGAAGGCAGTCGAAGTCCCCTCCACTCTTCATTTTATGGGAAGACATCGCGTTCCTAGTCTATTTCCCTCATTGCACTGTCCCCTTAATGCTACGAAGTGAAGCAGGCATAGAGACCAACCAAACCATAGGGTATCTATCCTGTGATCTTTCATCAACCCCGGCTCGGTATCGGTAGTCTCAGTCTTTCCCTGCCTGCCCAGGTATGAGTGGAGAGTTTAAGAGGGAGTCTTATTCTACTCTAGGCTCACTCCACCCCCTGTCTTGTCTTATTTCAGGAGGGACTAGATTGTTAAGAAATCCCTGACTCTGTCTTTGGGCTAAAGCCTATAGTTCTCTCCTCACTAACGGAAGTCTCTTAGTAAGTAGCATCAGCTCTTCCGGGGGGAAAGCCTAAGTAAGGAGTTTTAGCGGGCTATCCACAAGCATTAGTTCTCCCCCTGACCTGCCTCCCAACCTCAAGATCATCAGCGGACGACGCCTTCTTCCGAAAGTCCTCCCTCTTTGCTTTGCCCCAGCGAAAGAGACTGAAAAAGATCCGTATCTGATTCCTCGGGTCTTGCTGCGTCAGCTACCGTAGATAGGAGGCTTTAGCCTATAAAGCTTAGTAGTAGGAAGGAAGCAAAGAAAAGTATGCCCTACATGTCAACAGGGTGGAAGTTCAAAGCATCGAAGATGAGTACATGGAAGCACCAATGAAGAAAGTCCAGAGTGCAGATATAACCTTCTCGACAGAAGACATCTTGCTGGACAGGAAGAAGCATACATAAGCGGCCTCTTTTTCTCACCGGTGACATCGGCGAAAGAAAGAAGGCTACCGCGGGTAGAGATCGACCCTGGGGCCTCCATCAACGTGATGCCACTGCGGGCCCTAGCCGATCTTGGAATGAATTCCTACGAGCCGGCTAAGTCAGACCAAGGTGACTATTCCGGGGTACAATGCCGACTCGCAAAGAGCCATCGGCAAGATTCGTCTCTTGTGTGTGCCAAACATGGGATCTGAAGACTGAGGTCACTTCTTACGTGATTGACGGTGACACCTCCTAAACTTCCTGCTTGGATCCACAGCGTGGTACCTTCCACCCTTCATCAATGCTTCAAATACGTTGATGAGAAGGGAGAAACTGGGTATTTGCCGACAAGAAGCCCTTTTTTAATTTTAAAGGAGTCTAGGCATACTGTCTGTACGGATGCGCGTCTTTACAACGACGGCCCAGACAGTGATGGATGACGAAAGCCCGCCAGCGAAAGCCGAAGCACAGGTTCGTAGACCTCTCCTAATCCCAAAGTCGAAAGCTAAGGGATTTACGGTCAACGCTATCTCAAAGAGCATGACCCCGTTGACGAAATCTCGAAACTGGGGCTGGGGGAATTACTTCCACTCTCGGTAAAGATGCCACTTCCTGCATTACAGCAACCTTCTCAGGCAGAGGACCCTAATGGAGCGACATTCGTCCTCTCAATGGAAGGTTTTTTTCCTCATCTTTCACAGGGTAGCCCGGAAGTCTTCTTCTACGCTGGAAAGAATCGTCACCGATGGTGAGATAAGAAAGAGAAAGTACAGTCCGATTGCAAAGAAGCGAAGGACATGGGCTATGACCTTGAGGAGCCTGTCGGGCTGAAGTGAAGAACGGTCGAGGCAGAAAAGTACCCCTCGAGCCGCATCTAAGTGAAGAAGAGAGGGAAGCTTGGCTAGCCGGCCAGTACGTACGTCGATCTCAGAAAACATAGGCTTGGGCTACCTGCCAACTCCGCTCCCTGCGCCGAAAACTTTGTCTGACGCCGAAAGTTCTGGAGATCTTTCTTTCAGATCTCTTCCAATTGTCTATAAACTCTGTCTCCGTCAAACAAAGAGCAAAGAGACGAGAGTAAGTTCAAGAATAGGATGTAGAGCCTGTGCCCCCTACAGAGGACGAGGTCAAGTAAATGGATCTCGTGTTGACAATCCTCGCCCTGTATTCCGAAGTGCAAGCTTCTCCAATGAAAGAGATTTGACAGTACATGGATCTACTCAGAGAATTCTTTTATGTTTTCGCTTGGAGCTACGCCGAACTGGACTAGACCGAAAGATAAATGAGTTAGCTCAGGCTCAGGGCGTTAAAGAAAATAGATAAGAAAGGCGATTCCTGATCAGAAGAGTTTAGTTGCTATAGTGGAATCTGTTGAATTTGGGAAGGCTCACAGGTTTGGTGGTATATCCTTACATATATAAGTCGTTTTCCGGCTCCGGTCAAATGGATTTAGGAAAGCTTCCACGTGACATCCTCAAGTTAGTCTTCTGCTTGAACTGTCTTATCGAAAGCTAAAGGTAGTTAACCTAGGGGAAGAATCCGACTAAGCTTTGCCTTGAACTTGGCACCTTACCTTCTAATCCTTTGCTTGGGAATTCTTTTAAATAAAGAGGACTCACTGATTGGACAGTGGCACTGGAATGATAGCAAGCATCCCTTCTTCTCTTTCTTGGTATGAAAGAAGTAGCTAGGACCCATCTCCCTCACAGTCTCCTTTCGCGGATTCTCTAAGAGCGGCATCCACATGATCAGAAAGTAGTGACGAAGGGTCAGGTAAAAGTGCTAACATGCAAAGAACGGAAATGCCGACAACATTGGGGATAGGAGCTTCGCCCGGCGAAACCCCATGCTTTGAGAGTTCCTTTCTGCCAGCACTTTCTTTCTCTACCCGGGAGTCACTTCATCAGTACCTGGGGCTACTGTCCCAGGATGCCAAAGGTATGATCCATACATGGAAAGTGTCAACTTTTACTCACAAGCGCCACCCTCACCGGGTAAATCCGGAGAAGGGCAACAGCTTCCGTAGGTAACGACTCCAATTCTGATTTTCATTTATAGAGTCGTGAACCAACGAGTCTTTAAGTAAGTGGGCGAACAGCGTAACGAGCTTACAGGAGGTAGAAAATCTTTGCCGTTAGTCTTTTATAAAGAAATATTCAAGCTAGGCTAGTAAGAGAAGGAATACAGGTAAGAAGTCGAGAAGTCAACTAACTTATAGTGCTTTCCACACCCCGCCCCGTAGAGGGAAATTTACCTGTGAATGCGGTGCGGGCCACTGCTCTCCCTTTCACTCGAAACAAGAGTTCCGTGCCAAGCATAAAGATTGAATCAATAGGACCGTATTCTAATCCTAGAAATGCCATAACTCTCTTTCTGTTCTGAATGTCTCGACTTTCTTTCTCAAAAAACCGGACAGGGGTGCGGAAATAGCAAGAATTAAATGAATAGGCTCTTGTCAATAGGTTGTTTGGCAGCTTTACGCGAATCCACACTAGCTAACTTTACACAGAAGGACCACCACCATTGATACATTGATAGTGGATTAAGTGGCAAACCTATACAATGCCCAAGTGCGGAGATACTTAAGTAAGTAAGGGTATCCTATTGCTAAACATCCGGCTACCAATAGTTTGAAGGGAAGAGCCCGGCAAAGTCCGAAAAAAGAGATTGAATACCCGGAATTCGCCGATAAACCCCTCCCTTTGAAGTAATTCATTTCAGCCAGAAGTTCCAAGTCCGTAAGCTACTCTGATTGAAATCACTGATGTCGAGCGTTACTGAAAAGCAAGGGCATTTTGGAAAAGACCCTACTACTAAACTAAGGGGTCTTCTTTTGAAGATTCCTTAGGTGGTCACCGGTGGGTTAACGAATGAAATCTGTCTTGGTGTTCATCACCAGGTTAAACTGGTAGTAAAGTTAGGCCGTCGATCAGGGTGGCTGTATGTTGCACTTTACTGTAAACAAGCATCAACATGCTTTATGCACTATTCTTCTTCTACTCACCCTAAGAGGTTGACCGAACTATCTGTTCCCATCTCTCTCATGAGGACGGGACTCCCAAGGATCATTCCCCCGTTTCACCGTAAGGTGATCCGTAGGCGTGATGATCGAGCAGATATAGTAGTAAAGTTGTATCTTTCTTTACTATAGCAAAAATGAAAAAATTGGCTAAGAAAGTGGATAGATCCACTTTCTCTTCTATCTCTACTCCCCCTTCAAATGTGAAGGCCTTGGCTACCGATGCAGCGAATTCTTTTGATTTTTTCAAAGAATTACTGCATCGGTATGTTCCGTCTATCTCTAGTATTCCTTTGCTACAAGGAATTACTTGGGATCCGACCTGGAAGGCCACACCATCTAAGATGAAGCCTATCCGATTGCCGATTGAAGGGCTCTCGTCGTAAGAAAGGAGTTCAATCTGTCTTCCGAGCCTTCCCCTTTGAAATCCATTCTTGGTTTCAACTTGCTGAGTCTCGGAATCAGTTCCGTGGGCGTCAACAAGCTAATTGGTTAGGCGCGTTGTGGTTTCCTTGGACGAGGTCTTGTTTTGACCCTAACAACGAACTCATCTCGCAGATAGGTTGTTCTGCATTTGAGGAAGCTGTTAGAGCTATATAAGGAGTTGATTTGCATCCTTGTCCAGAGTTAGCTGAGGTTATGCCCAGCCTCGGCCGACTAGGTCAGTCTATAGAGGGTGGGGGGAAGCGTAGGATATTAGCCATAGGTAACTGGGTTATCCCGCGTGTTTTACATCCCCTTCATAAGTGGTGTATGACGGTTCTGTCGACACTCCCTATGGATGGGACTTTCAACCAAACCGCTCCGGTGGAACGGTTGGCAGGCTCATCTATAACGTATTCTGTAGATCTTAAGGAAAGCAGACGGGGAAACAATCAATAAGCTTCCTGCCTGGTATCTGATTGGATGCACTGGCCAGGCTATCTCATAGTCTGGTACTCACTGCCAGTAGACTGAATCAGGTATACAGTCAGCTCTCTTACAGCCGGTTACTGCGATTGATTGGGGAGAGAGTGCTAGTCTAACTGCCGGTACGGGTATGCTAATAGATAGAGGATCCGCCAGTCCTAGAATCAGAAAGTAGCTTGTCTGCCGGACTGGCTGCTTCATTGAATGTGTCGATCTTATTCTATATTATATAAGGAGTTGATTTGCATCCTTGTCTGGCAGTTAGCTAAGCGAGAAGCTGTGATCGAGGAAGCCCCGCCCAGTAGTGCCTCTACTCTACTAGTCCTAGTACTAGATACTAGATAGACAGGCCGATCACCGGTGGCATAAGATCCTTCTCTGCTTGTCTAACTCAAGCCAGATAGCAGCAATCACTCGAAATAGTCATATGCGGAACACATGCAAGTCCAGATTGAAAGATAAGAGAGCCAAGTCTATCTCTTTAGACCAAAAGTTAATTCTGGGGGGACAGGTCTCTAGGGAAGAAATGCCAGAGGTCTAACCTAACCGTTTGTTTCATGCAGTGAAGCGGGCTAGAGCCAGAAGTACGGGATTGTTTTAAGGCCTTTCCGGTTTCAGCCAACTATAGTGTCAAGGAATATAATTTATTTTGGGCAAGTAAAGTCAAAAGAAAGGGCAATATTCCAAAAAGTAGTTCCTGACTCCAATCAGTCAACTACGGGCGGTAAAAGAGCTGGTAGTGAATCTTCGGCGCAAGCTGTAGGAGTAGGACTAGTTTCGGTTTAGGCGAGGGAAGAAGCAACGGCGTTCGAGATAGGGGCGACAAAGCGAGGGGATGGATTGAGCCTTTCTCCTAGCGCAAGAGTTTTCGTCGCTGGATTAAGACGACTTAGCTACTTGTCTGAAAGCGGAAAAGGAAGGTGACTAACTTCATTCGGTAAAGCTAGATAGCAACCGAAAGAGGCACATCAAAAGATCTTTTCTTTCGTTTCCGTGGATAACATTGATCCACAATCTTTTCTCTGGTTAACCAATCAGGAAGAAGCAGCTCCTACCCGCTCAAGTGAGGCGAGAATAGCCTCGTCCCCCTTGGGTCATTTTTTGTATTCTTTCACTCAACCTTGTGAATGCCGCATTGGAAAGCCCCTCTTGAAAGCTATCGATCACTGACGAGAAAAGGGAATGAAATCACTTGCTGAACAGCTTGTAACTTTAGAAGCTATAGCCGATGACCCTAGCTTCCATCACATCAACCATAAGAAAGAAGAAGAGCATCGGAAAAAGACGCTTACCTATTTATTTGATAGCCTTAGCTGGCCGTGCCCCCGAGAAGATCTTGTCTAGCTTCTTTCGTAGTAGATCAAGCTGTATAAGTAAGTAGTTATAAAGACTGAAGTCTATTGGTTTGGAATTCAATTAAATAAAAAAGGCTACCTTAGCCCGACGGAACCGCGCCCTTCTTTTCTTTCATGACATTCGCCTCAAAACCTGCTTCCCCCATTTACTCTTGGTCGAGCGTATGAGCCTTAATACCACGAAATCCCTTTGTTAATCGGTTTGCTTAAGTCGTCTTGAGATCATGAAAAAGAAGTCAGTAATAAATAGGCGCCTTATCACGGTGCTCCACTAGAGTGGTAGCCAAACCAATGGCTAAATCTTCTTCTTCTTCAAAGTAAAGGTAGTCGAAGACTTCTGGGTCTTTGAAAGGAGGTCACTTCAAGGGCACATGACCCAAGGGTCAAATCCAGTTTACAAGTTCAGTTATTCTCAAAAGATATTTAACTTTAAGTGGTTAGAATAGAAGGTCGGATATAAGCTGAGGTATAGCCATTTAGGTCTGGGGGAATGCCTTCTCACGTAGGAAGTTCCAATAAAGCAGGCCATCTCTATCTCTCTCGAAAGCTTAAAGTACCTGAGGGAAAGAACTTTATTTGAAAGTTCTTCCTTGTGGAAATACAACACCACAACCAAAAAGGGTAGTCGCTTATGATGGTACGATCGGGTACCGGGGATCCTAGTGCGTAGCCGGTAAGGAAGTCTTTATTAAGTTCGCAGTGAAAATCTTACTTGTGCCAGCAGTTCCCTTTCGTTTAGTTGGTGAAAGCTAAGGTGGAAGTTGGTGGGCGTATAAGTAGAAGTGAAATCAAAATCATCATCTGCCCACATCTTAATCAACAGACTAAGCTGCAGGGAAGGAGGCGAAAGAAAGGCTTCGGCATCAGGAAAGGAATTCGATGATTCTGAAGCCTTGGCATAAGAAGAAGAAAGAAAGGGTAGGCTGAACAATCCGAGCATGCAACATCAGATAGGTAGGCCCACTCATCTTAATTAGGAAAAAGTGCTCACGGCTCTCCTCTCGTACAGCTGGTACATGTCCTTTCCTTTCTGGGAGGCCTAATTGCTTGCTGAAATAAAGTAATTCAACTTGTGGCCCGGGGCCAAAACCCTTCCACAGATAAATGGGCTACTAAAGGCGTAAAGGCTCTACTTATTGAAGTTCAGCTTTCGCGTAGCATGGTGGGTGGGCGAAGGTCTCTTCTCTCTTCAAGTCTTAAAGGTAGTTGTTCAGATTGTTCAATTTCACCTTAGCTCCAAGCCAAGCCGTCTTATCTATAAAGCCAATAGCAAGACGCTAGCAAGCCCACCTCTAATCCAGCAAGCATGTGAAGGTGGGAATAGATTCAAGCGATCGGGCGGCGGCTAATGCTCGGCTTGGTGCTGAGTTCTGACCGGTGCCTGCTCGGCTGCATGGCATTGACCCTGTTGGGGGCCTTACTATACTCCTTAATTAAGGGGGGAAGTCAAAGGAAGATAGATCATCTGATCTTTCAGCGGTCCCCGGCCGTCAGTATCATGTCCCCGCGTCTCAGCATCTAGAAGAATAGCTAGGCATCAGTTTGAGTTCGAGATCGAGACCCAGAAGTAGAGATAGAGGCAAAGGTTGCAGCAGAAGATTGGACTGGAACCCGAGAAGGACAAAAACAAGATCTCTTAGGTGGAAGTTACTGACGATCGGGCTTCAAGCAGCTAAAGCACCTGAACTCCTGAGCTTGCTTGGGTGAGTGGTGGGATGATAAATGGACTGGTCGACCCTCTCCAAATTTTCCTGTGAATAAAGCCCTTCTTTAAAGAGCCATTTCGGTAGGTTTTAAATTTAGTCATTAGAGGAAAGGAATAGCAGACCGTGGAAAGCAAGCTACTCTCTCTAAACTAAATGGAAAAAGAGCTTATCTTATAGCAGCTCTCTCAGGGAAGCTTCCTTCGGGATTAACTGGGTAGAGGTGAATCAGCTTTCTTTCCTTAGGAGGACGTTTTTCTTTATTTTGATTGAGGCTGCCTTCGCACAACCGGCACAGGGTATTCATAGCTGCTGGTCTCGACCGGTTCACTAGAATGGTTGGAGCAACTGGAGCTCCTACTATCCCTAGAAGCTGATGTTGGTTGTTGGCTAGGCTCAACTTGAACCACCGGGCTTACCCATTTATAGATCATGCCTCCGTAGTTTTTGGTATTTAAGCCTTCCATTTCTCTGCGACTTCTGGAACGGATGGGACTTTTCCCTCTCCAACTGGACTAGAATAAAGGAGGGTCGGCCCGGCCTGTGATCGTAGTCCGATAGCTATTCCTGCCCCAACTTAACCAATGGGGTCCGGTAGTCAGGGGTAAGAATGCACGGAAGGCTACTAACCAATCTATCTTTGAAACCAGATGCCCGGAGATCTTTGATTCGTAGGGCTAGGAGATCGGTGAAGAGGGCCGGACAACCAAGCAAAAAGTTCTTCCATTACGGCTACTCCGAAATTTGGCACTACCACCTTATCCATCCATTACTGGAGACGAAAGCAGCTATCCCTAATGCCTTGCCCCTCTCCCTCCAGTCGGGAGCTAAACCCGGGGAGTGAGAAGAGAAGGAAGGGAAGAATCGGCTAGGAAAAAAGAAGATTTAATCGTGTTAATGCAAAAAACTCGAATACCCGGTATTCTCCTACATTTATAATATCTTATACTTGGTTAGAATCCAATTCCTGGTAAGGAAGGCAAAGATTCAAAAGAAATTCCTGGATGATGAACAAGATGCACTGCAGCAGCAATAGCAAGTCACTTTGGAACGACCCGGCATCGAGGTCTCGACGAGCCTTCTCTACTCCCCAACCGCACCACCTGGGGAAACCAAGCGAAAGAAGACAAGATCGAATCTCCACTGTCTTGTGCTCGTCTCGGTGAATGGACACAAAAGAGATATTTCATATTATCATGAGAAAGCATTCTGAATCGGCATGAGCAAAAGCCCCCGTAAAAGCTTCAACAGGAAAAGCTGTTCCGCAAGACAATGGAAGCAAAATAAAAATGATAAGAATTGGCGGAGAACGGAAGGAATTTACGAACGGTACGACCGGGTAAGCCTGCCTAGCAAAGCCAAGCGTGGAAAGACTACCTAAAGCTAAGACTCCCTTTTTTTCGGGTGCTGCCGGTCTGGATGGATGCCTTTCCTTCTTTCCAGGATTAAGGATCTCCCTTAAGAATGACCTCCGGAACAGTCAATGGGAAATCCCGCCATGCCATCGAGGGGCTAGTGTGACCATCCATAGCATACGACGGGCGAGAGGGGTACGTGGTGGCTCAGTGTGTCTACCAGTTTCAGGTGAGGCTATTCGGAGATCCAGGGCGAGTCCCGATTCCATATATACGGTTAAGCAAGCCCTGCCGCCAGCTTCCACCCAGACGACAAAAAACGTGAGCGCCTGGCGCGAAAGGTTGCTTTGCTTTACTAAAAAAAATAAGAAATATAAGGCGCGTTAGCGCTTTCGTTTTCCAATAAGGGGCGGAGCTTGAAGAAGCGAAGCGAGCCTAGAATAGCAGCCTATTACGTTACGTTTTCAGGCCCCTTTACTTTTTTTTTTTAAAAGAAAGCGCTAGTGCCCCTATCCTATAGAGAGAGTAAGGCTCTTCTGCTATCAATGAAACCGAAAGAAACACAAAAACCCAGTGCGTTTTGTATAGATCGAGACTTGTAGCTGGATTCTTTACTCATGACATACTGGGAAGAATTGCAGGAAATCGTTCGATAACACTTCTTACTACTATTTTAAAATGATATCCGACGATCAAGACAATTCCCGCGAACTCTTTCATTTCATAGAAGTTGATTCTTCTTCTTACAAAGCAAATAGCATTTCCTATGGATTTGTCCCCTATCCTATAGAGCTGGACCTATTCTGATTCTGAATTATCCGTCGCTACGCTGTTCCCAAGGACTAGCAAAATCGAAATAGCGAAATTCTTGGGTCATCTCAATGGGTTCAGAAACCACACGTTTCTCTGGATCATCATAGCGTACTTCTACATATCCACTCAGAGGAAGGTCTTTTCGTAATGGATGACCCTCGAAACCATAATCTGTTGATATACGGCGTAGATCCGGATGATTGATGGAAGAAACACCAAACATATCCCAAACTTCTCGCTCCCACCGGCCGGCTGATGGAAATAGACTGACTACCGGAGATATTCGTGTTACTTCGTCTGCACTGGTTTGTACACGAATGCGTGAGTTATACCGAGTACTCAGTAAATTATAGACCACTTCAAATCTTCGTTTTCGAGAGGGATAATCAACTCCGCAAATATCGATCGAAACTTGAACCCTTGTATAGGTATGCAATTTAAGAAAGCACAACAATTGAAATAGGTAGTCCGTTTTGGTATCAGATCTATTCCCATGTTCCGATCTTTCCATTTTTTTTACCCATTTCTTGGGTAAAGTCTCCCAACTATATTTGAAAATGAATTGGTTATCCATATAAAGAAAGCTTTCTTGTAGTTCCGCTTCTTTTCTTGCTCTAAAAAAAATGAAGAAAGACTTGTTTGTTGTAAATCGCCGGTTGGGTTTACCAACCAAGAAAGACATGGGAAAAAGACCAAAGCTATCAGACTAAGATGGATAGAAAAAAGGTGGCATGATCTCAATCGAGAGTAATTTCCCTTAGTGACTCTAGAATGGAATCCACCAGATCTTCACTTTTTTATTTATGTTATTTATTTTTCATTTAAGTAATAAAGCCTTCTTGCTACTAACCCGCACCTACTCATAAGCATCTTACCCGTGGGAACTGAACCCTCTAAAAGACCCATTCATTCACGACGACCTCCCACTCACTGGACTGAATGGACTTCCCGCTCGCACTGATTGGATTGCTCCTTGCTTTCAAGAGTTTGACCAGCTTTCTACTAGATTTCATTATTAAACAGACTGGCTATCAAGCGTCCTACTGCTTTGCCTCCTTTGCTTCGAAGGAATGCTTGCTACCGTTAGCCTTACCGAACTCTCTCAAAGAAAGACTGACTTTATTCCTACTGGCACTATGCTTAAGACAGGTTTGCTGTAGTTCGCGAATAAGGACATGGCTTCATCTAGGTCCAGCTATGATGATAGACTCCCCAAGAGTCGCACGGACCGGACCTACTTTCCATATATAAATTAAAAGTCTTCCGCCTTTCTCCTTGAAGCTCTTCCCGAAATACTTATTAAAAAAAAAGAATAGCCATTTTTTTGGAATATGACTCTATTAATTCCCTCACCTTCCCAAATGAAACTGATGAAAGAGGAGCCGTCACAGCTTCTCCTTCGGATCACTTACTCGGCTTTACAAAGCTCCCCATGGTCGCCTTCGATACCATTCCAATCAGTGATTCTTATACCCTGACTTCCCCATAGCCACTTGCTTACGACCTTTCGACTCTCGCTAAACTAAATAAGAGAATTTCACATTCACCCTTAACTTCTCGTACCGGATAGGCTCTTGGACTTGGAGCTCACAAATGCGCTGTTTGAGTGAACGAATGCGCTGTTGACATGAGATAATGAGTTGTTTGACTTTTTTCTGCTGAAGTCGGAGAAGAGGAGGTAGCGGTTCGTGCTTGAGTTGAATCACTTGACTTTGGTCCTATCTTTATATTAAGTCGTAGATCCCCTAAAAAAAAAGGAAATGACATAGGTGTACCTTACCACTGCTGTATAAAGTCTTGAAAACTGGCTCACATGGAAGCCCGAAAAAGGTAAGGGTCAATGCAACTGTAGGGAAACATTTTATTGCAGTCACACGTACCAGGCCCTTACCAGCTTGAAAATGAACTTTCTTAAACTGGCTTTGCAACTACAACTTCCATTAGAACTAGATGGTTGGGAATTGACACTTACACTCCAAAGGCTTACCTTTTTTATGCTATTGGAGGGGCCTAGATCTTCAAGCCTTAATGTTAATGGAAAGATTCATTCCTAAATTTGTCGATTGCCCCTGGTACTCTAACAGGTTGGGGGGATATTGGATAGCTCTTTAGCAAAGGATCTTAGATAGGTTGGTTCTATACTAGACTACTATAAGGGATCTTTTCTTACTCTACTATTGTATTGCATAAAAACCATATGATAGTGTTACTCCCTCCATATCGTGGAAGAAAGCATATTCAACACAAAATAGTCGTCTTCTTAGTGCTTATCTCTTTTCAGCGGAACAGAAAGATATCCTATACTAGGCCATAAGAAACTGCGTCTTATGGTCCGGTCCATAGTTAGACCTTCCCCAATCCTCTCGTGACGATCCTGGTATACTAGAATGTAGGCCTTTAGCTCCTTATCATTAGCTCTTACGCTTTCATTTAAGGTCATTATAAAATGCCAGGCCAGCCCTTGAAAAGACATATGCAAACCCATAGACATAGACAAGCAGGAGAGACAGGCATAGGACTACCAAAAGCTCACTTTAATATAAAAAAGGGGATCCCTAAATGCCTATTGGATTGGATGACAGACAGGGACCATATTCGATTGCCTCGTATAGAACCAACCCCAAAAAAGGTCACTGGAAATGGCTGGAATGAATTGTTTTCAAACTTCTTGCCCTAGAATTTTTGCTTACTTATTGAATCTACAGAGCTAAGCACATATATTCTTTCCTTTCTTTCATTGGCTTACTTGCTGGATCAATTGCATTTCCCCTATCCCGCCGCTTGCGGGAAAGACTTCCGCTATAGGGATAGGTAGGTCTCCTATCTGGTAATAAGAAAGAATCTATATGTACATACTGGAGGAAAGAAAAGAGCTTGCCCAATTTTAAAGAGTACTGCTCAGCGAAATGTTGTATCTCTCGTTCTCAGATAGACGGACATTCAAACAAAAATCATTCCTTTTTCTTGTTTTCACTCGCTTACTAATAAATTTTTTTTATTTTCTGCAAGTGGAGAGGCCTGGCTCGATAGACTAAGGGATACAAAAGAAATCCATTATCCGCTTGCCTACTTTAAAACTTTGTTTTCTCAATAGATTACCATTGAGCTAGAACCAAAACTTCTTTGCCCGCGAAATCCGCTTGCCCTCATCCCTTGCGGTTACGGGGACAAGGCAAGGGGGGGATGTAAGAAAACAGAACTCCCCCTGTCTCGCGCGAAGAAAGAACCAAGCAAACCGCTTTCACATCCTATGTCTTGCGCTTGACCTATAACCAGCTCTCCTTGGGAAAGAAAAGAGCTTGCAATGCGGGCTACTCTATTGGATCCTATTCGTTCGGCTGGGCTGGAAATGGCTGCCTCACTGCGTGGACTCCTACCATCGAAGCAAACTAGCCTGGCCCAACATGTAAACTTTCTCCAAGAAATGGGCTTACCCTATGATTGCCGGCTGACAAAAAGAGGTAAAGATTGAAACATTCCTTATTTGGTTTGGCTTGCCTATCTCTTTGCCTTTCGATTTCTATCTTTCTCTCAGAATCAGAAAGCCTGCTTCGCTTCCCAAGAGATTTAGGGAAAAGGGCCTTGTCGGCCACCGCTTGCTGACGACGGAACGCATCGTCAATTAAAGGGTCCTCGCGTTGGACTTAGTTGGAAAGGTAGGTGTTCGGCATGTCCCTTGGTTGCGAACTTTTTTAGTAGGGCGGGTTTGGAGATCCCATTCCTCACGTTTACCGTTGTCCCCAGACTTCACCCTTTCAACACTTGTATACTTTTTTATTTCAATAGTAAGGCGTGTCCCTGTCTCCAACAAGTGTGTGATCCACTGATTCACTGAGTGACTCTTTCTTACCGCGGCAGTCCCTATCTCTTAAAGCCCTATCAGACTTCCTCCCTCGAGAAGGGACTGCCTTCCAAGACGGACTCCATGTGATCCCCTGACACATGGGGATGGAGCCAATCCGAGGTACATAGGTACGAATTAGACTCTCCCAGTCGGCAGTTATGTCATTAACGACATCTACCATCTGATCAGAGTCCGTCGGAGTCACTATTGATTCTACTACTTTATTTATTTTATTAGTCAATCTCTTGGCTAAGGGTATAGCCCTTGCAAGAGTGAAGAATGATAAGTAGAGTTTCACTAGTAAGTCGGACGTCTCATCTTTCCGACTTTACTACGATGGAAAGACGGGATAATCCTAGGATACCCTGACCTCGTCAACGAGACAGGAAAAGGCAAGAGGCCTGTTTTCCGGGGCATAAGCTTGCTGCAATGACACAGCACATTTAAGTAAAGCGCAGTGAACAAGAAACCAGATTTCATTTCCGGACAAGCCGGATCACCTCCTTAGCAAACAAGTGCGCTCCGACACAGAGCTCTTTGTTGAGACCATCGGTCACTACCAAGATGACTCGATTAAGAACCATCTTAAGTAGTGGAAGACCTTCCAAGATCTTCTGCCACTTAATGGCCTTAAGTCGGAACAACTTGTCAAACAGGGTAAGGTTAATTTCCAGAATTTATGTAACCTTCCTGGTCCTGGTTGGGAGCTGTCTCCACAGGACACGACCAAGTGAGCTAACTGGGGGTTTAGAGCTCCTCTTTTCAAGGAGACTCATCCACACCTGCGCCCCTTTAATATAATATGATGAGGCCGCCGCGCGTGGCTTCCGGGTCACCTAACGCTACACCTCACTTGCTCCGTCCAAGAAGCCGTCTAACCTAAGGTAACTATTCGGAGAATAGGTTGTAACACCGGATATTCCGTATTAGTTGATGCAACTCTGACTAAGGTGGATCTGGATATGATATTGACCATAAAGCAAAGCTGATACTGACTTCGAAAGTGCTCTTAATCACTTCTTTCTTGGCCTTCTCTTCAATCCAATAGCAAGATCAGGTAGAGGAAGACAAACCTTATGTCAAAGCTTCATGCTTACTTTTTTACCCTACTTCCTACATGCCTGATCTTAATGCTTGCTTGGAGAGCGCAAATCCTGTAGCGGTAAACCAATACGGAAAGGCCGACAACACCTGCTTTTCCGTCTTGCCTTTGCTACTTGAGAGAATGCCTTGGACCGAGACCGAAAGCAGCTCTTCCCCTCATCTCATTAGCAAGAAAACCGCTTTAATCCATTATTTCTCTAAAGCACTACTTCTTTTTTTTTTTTCTTATTCAACCCCGAAAAAAGTCTCTTTCATGCTTCAATCGAGAATGCTTGCTGTCAGGCTTTCGTACCGAAACAGCTGACTTGCTTGCATCCCTTTGATTGCTTAGTCTCTCCTCCTTGCTGCACTATTATGGTACATCGGTCTAATCCTCTGATCCCGTGACTTGCCTTTCATTTACTTGTCTTTATCTTTCATCTTTCTATCCTATGCAATAAAAAAAAAAAAGAGGAAGATTCTATGAATATCCCCATCCATAGTAAAGACTCTTCTCAAATACGCAGTTGCCAGATTACACTAAACTAAGCCATTTTCAGTGTGCTAATTAAACCTTCTTTATAAAGAGGATATGCCATATGGTGCCCCGAGGATTAGAGCCAAGAAATATACATCACATCGATCTAGCCTAATAAACAAGGCTCCATTCATACCGGCTTAATTCATTATTGCCTCCTACCGTATGGCATCTCCTCTACTTCAATTCAAACTAGCGCTTCGCCCCTTTCCTCTTTCTTTGCTGCAATAGATGAGATTGGCATTGGCCTAGTTCCAATCCTTTGTCAAGTCACTTAAAAGCAGCCTCCCTCCTCATTTGCTGCAGGTGAGAAAGGGCCTAGCTTTCCGCTGGCCTGATTAGTAGTCAGACTGATGATCTACCCGTCTCCGAGGGGGTAGACCTGCCGGCAACTCCTACGGCAAAAGAAAAGCGAACTCTTCCTTAACTTAAGCAGCGCTATGCTTCATCCTCAAGGTCAACGGTTCTAGCCTCCTGAACCGTCATAATGGACTTATAAAAAGCCTCTTCTGCCATTTTTACCGATTTGGCTATTTGGGCCGTTTTACTCATTTCTTTGATTACCAGGGCATAAGACTGCCCGCTCCACCACGTGCATAAACTAATTATCTCATGATAGGCCAAAGCGTGACCTTTTTTCTGGCCAAACTCTGTGACAGGGATATAAAAAAGGGTGTAATCCCGATTTCTCTAAAGCGCTACGTCTTTTCCCGGCCATCATGCATCGCTCCAACCTCCTATTGCCACAGCCTTACAAGCCAAGCAAGAAGTTAAAAATCTCAATAGGGACCTTACTGCCGTTCCCAGCTTAAGCGTCTACACCTCCCAACAAAGTGAATGTACCTTATGGAACCTCCGATAGGGACTTGGATGAAGCCCGCCGACCTTCTCCACCTGCTCTGTAGATGGAACCTTCGTAGAGCTACCACTTTCGATAATCATTTGGGTCTTTTTGCCCCGGCCAAGGGCACACCACATTCGAAAGAGATCCCTCAGACTCCAGTCCTACCCCGTCTTCTTAGGATTAAGGTTGCAGCACAGTTTTATGTAGAAGTGGCTATGATAGCAAAGAGCAGAAGAGAAGAAAGATATGTATTATATATAATAAGATAATAGTTGAGAGCACTGCTAGAAAGATAAAGATGGCGATAAGAGATTCGTTCTGTCTTTCTTCACTTCTGATCTTGATCTATGATATTAACTTGAACTTGAAGACGAGTCTTATTCATAACTAGAAAGCAGATCGAAAGAAGCATAGGTACACTGAACACTAACCCAATCCAGATGAAACGACTATTCTCGGAACCCAGCTTCTCTTTTTTAGCGAATAAAGATGGAAGTCGCTCTTACACTTACTATATTTTAAATCTTTCGAATTTATCATATGAAAGAAGGAGAAAGGGGGCTGCTACTGCAACCAAGCAATTGGTGCAGACGCTCTACGATGCAATCAGACAATGAGAGAGCGGACTCTCTTTCTCTAAGGGACACTTCCTCATTTTCTTTATTCCACCCCCTTTCGTCGGTTCCAGTAATGGGAGGGGGAGTACCATTTAGGAAGATGATCGATGCCTAAAGCATGTCTACTTAAGATCTCTATCCTTTCTGGTGATCAAGATATCCCAAGAAGAGAGACCTGACGGCGCTTACTAGAAGAGAAGGAAAGAAGACACTTACTAGAAATCTATTCCACCGGAAGACTACCGCTGGATTTCTCTCTGTCCACAGCCATGACTCACCCACCTTTCCATCCCCCCTCAAAGATCCACCCGATCTTTGAAGACTTGAACCGAACTCGCAGTGATCAAATCGACTTTGGAGAGTCAATCCTCAGGGCAAGCCAAAGGAAGGACGGGATAGAGCTCAAAGACAGGCTGAAGGCAGAGAAGGATAGACGAGACAAGGAAGCAAAGGAGAAAAGAAAGATCGGAATAGAATAGAGGTAACGGTTGAACGAACGGTAGACCCAACTCTGTATACTTAGCCGGAAGCAGGGCATTCCACCGATTCCACTTAGGGAGAAAGCCTTTCCCGTATCTATACCTGATCTGCTAATTTCTATCCGGTAGACTTGGTAAGGTAAAAGGGCCCCGACTTATTTGATTTCCAGAATTGGAGTTCGACCGCAGCAGCCCCTTTTGTGTTTTGGGGGGATCAAGTTCCTTGCCAACTATCGACCCCGATCTCTTTTCATTTTTGGTATTACTAGCCTAGCCTTCGTAAATCAAACTAAAGCAGAGCACCCAACTATGGCAAGGCCCCCTTAAGTAAGGGTTAGGTTAGTCAATCCGGCCCGAGACGCGTTCGTTGACAAAACCGCCGTAGGAATGGAGACCTTTCAATAGAGCGGAGGCGAACTGATCAACGAGAAAGAGGCCCTACTCACTACAAACGAATACACCACAAGATCGAACTGCACTCATGCCTCTCCCGCATCAAGTTGACCGACCCCCTACGTAGTTCTTCTATCAATCATGTACGTAGGTAGGGTCCTCCATTCTGATTGGTATATCATGAAAAAAGAAAGCCATTTGCACCAGGCGCACTGCGCTTTCCCTTGCCTAGATGTTCGCCTTTCTAAGTCAAGTAATGGTGACCCGCCGAAGACTGGAGCCTCAAAACATGTTGACGAAGACCCCCGAACTGAGGGTTCGATCAGTAGAGGGGACGACTTTCCCTCCCCGGAAGAAGAATAGCCCCGCTCTCTAGCCGACTGATCCCGTTGATCATATAACTGGGAGGGAACGTGTCACATTAGAGGTGAACGATCAGAGATGTCCGATAATTACCACGATGAGGCTGGTCCCTCTTTGATTTTAGTAGACTAAGCTATGAATATGAATGAAGAAATGAATGCCGGGCTCTTTCTTTCACTGCTAACCCCAATAAGTCAGTTTCTTAATGCTGATATTTTCTGTTTCGTCGAGCCCCGAGCTTGTGGTCCTCCTTTGAGTGTGGGTTCCATTGGATGAATCTCTCAAGTCAAGGTTCACGTACATAGCAGCAAGAATGGTGCAGCGCCTATTTATCGTTCTCGCTCGGGAGCCAAAACGAACACGCCTGCTACCTACTGTACTGGACCTTCGACCAGGCATTCTACCCTTGTCGAATCGGAACCAACCACCACTGTATTGCGCTCGAACAGTTGAGCGGCCGCCGGCCAGCAACTTCCGTACCGTACACAGATATAGATTCATTCTTCGTACCTGGTCCAACTTCACAACCCTTCGCGGGTTGGTCAGAAGTCAGTCTTGTTTGGTAAGACTCTATTGAACAAAGCAAAGAAAAGAGAGTGCTCGACCGGAACAACGGCCAACAAAGACCGTAATTACATAGATAACAGCTCCTCCCTTTCTCCGTCTTTAAGGCTTTAAGGCGAACCGTATGGCGGCCGGAAAGAAAAGAAAGACGACCTCACCTTCTCGTAGATGGTGTCAGTGAGAGCAACTTGAGTATCCCCCGTTGACCTTCTTTTGTAGATAGAATCTTCAATGAGTGGAAACAACTTACTAATAAAGGTGCGCTTGTTGAGTAAGGCCGTTTTCTTGCAGGAGTGCTAACGCGCGCCCTTATTCTTCGCTTGCTCCGCAGTACGAGCCTCATACAGAGCTGCGCCCCTTTAATATGATGAGAAGAGGGGCCGCCCTCTTTTCTGCACCAATCTTTATTTACTACTATATTACTATCTATATTTTTGGGGGGTGTATAGCTCAGTTGGTAGAGCATTGGGCTTTTAACCTAATGGTCGCAGGTTCAAGTCCTGCTATACCCAAACAAACCTACCTTACACTATACCTATTAATTAATAAGGATGCGTAGTAACGTTCAAAGATCACTCTTTGGCCTTTAGACTCGCTTCAGCGACTTCGCCCTTTAAGTGAGAAGGGGGTGAGGTAAGGAGTAGTATAAGAGTGGCTCGGTCATCAATAGGCCTCTCCTTATTGGATGAATTCTATAGGGCGGGGCTGCAGACCAACAATCCAGCAAAAGGGCTTAAAAGCTCCTTTATCAAACCTTCCCCTTTTCAAAAAAATAAGGTAAGCATCAAAGCCCAGCAAACCCAACCTATACAAAGAGCTCTTTTCAGCCCCTACTCCTAACAAGTGAAAGTAGCTGGCACCCACCATACCTTGCTTGCTTCGGGGCCGATCTCTTGTATCGAAGCAAACAAACATATATATTTTTTATTGAGTTTGTTCCACCACAAATCGATTTCGCCGCATGGATTGGATAAAGTCCCCTGATCTCGACATCCAAGCACGAATCCCTTTTTTCGCTCTTTCAAAAGAGAAGAGCTTCGCCGGAAGAGAAGAGGACCGCTCGCTTCACTTGTGTATCCCTTTGGTATACAGGTTGGCGGTTTTTCTTAAAGAGCACTAAATTCTACAGACATCTTATGATTCCTGTCAAAAAATCTTTTTTTTTTAGAAAGTCGTTACTACTCATTTTGGTTGGTCTTGATAGGTCAGAGCATCCGGTCTGCTGGACCTTTCCTGGCTTGAATAAATCCGTTCCACCTAAGATGGGGGTAAGCTCTCGGCTTCCCGCGCGCCAAACAAACAAATAAGGATGCAAGAACTGGAGCTCCTCTATCCACAACATCCATCTAAAAGGGATGCGTTTACCCGGGCGTTTCACCAAAAAGAAGCATTCCTCCAATCGGCTCCTTTGCCTCTCTTCTGCGGCAGCAGGCGAAACAAACACAGGGTGGTTTCCGGGCTCCTTTACTAAGTCGAAGATCCCAAGAAGCCTTTTCGCTTCCAAATATGCTTAAAAAAAATCTATCCCCCCAATCCCGCCTTTGGAGAAAAGCTCGGGGGATTGACTACTGGTAAACTTAGTTAATTTATCCCCTTCTTTAGCTTATGAATTCCGTTTTGTGAAGAGGTTTATAAAAGTGACAAGCTTGGTGGAAAGCTCTATGGAGGGAAAGCTCCTTCCTTTACCCGTTCTAAAAGAAGCTCAGTTAAGCAGTAAAGAAAGACTTGTATAAGAATTTATCTTTCAACGCCTTAAGTTAAAACGTGTCATCCGCTTAGATTGGATTAATGATAAAACGTGTATTCAATTCAACCATTCGCATGGTCTCCCCTAAGACTGACCTCTTTTCCAAATGAACCGAACCTCAATACCACATTCATCAAAGAGAGACGGCCATCTCTTAAGGCCGATAGCCCCCTTTTTATCGTTCGATTCGTGCTTGAAAAACGACCCCGCTCCTCATCCTCAATCTGGCGGTCCCTCTCCTAGCGCTCAAGGAGTTGCTTCTTTTTTGCTTTTTCTTGTGCTCAACCTCAAAACCTTTTTTTTTAGGTTGGGAGAAGGCATTAGTCGTCTAAGTCGGGCTGCTCATCAGTGCGTACTGTGCTCCCTCTTTCACTTCCGAACATCTAGTCAGGCCTAGCACCGAAGTCGAGTGCTACCACTGAGCTTTGAATGGGTCTCCCCCTTTCGATGAGCAACAATATGACATAAAACTACTACTTAACCTGATCGGCAACCCTTGGATTCCTAGTGAAAACTACACCTTCATCTCGATCAAAGGTGGGATCCCAGATCGCTTGAAGCTTCCTATTCGCCTTTCGGGGGGTCCCCGTTGATAGATAGGGGCAATCTCAAGGTAGACAGGACAAAGACTACTCTACTCTTTTCGTCCGACTTCTAGATTGAACCACCTGAAAACATCACTTGGCTATGGTGACTCTCTGACTGGCTCTTGCTTTCTCACTCATTGATCAAGGGAAGATCATCCAGATTGGGGTCGGGCACTTGAAAGCTATCGCTTGATATAAAGAACAGTACATAGCCCTTTCGGTAGGGGGTCTGGGTCCGTCTCAGTGCAGTAGGGGAGTCCATTGTGTTGTGAGAATCTTTAGAAATGCATTTGATCAAGAGGAAAGGATTGAACGACTGATCGACCAAGGTTCCAGGGAGAAAGCTACCTTTTTAATGTCCCTTCCAAAAAGTCGAATTTTCGGTCTACTCAGATAGGAAAGTAAAGCTCATGTGGAAGCTTCAGTCACAGGTGGGGAAGCAAGAGAGAGAAGGAAGCTTGGTTCGACCAGACATTGATCCTCATTCCCTCGGAAAAGTCCCAAGTTGATGGAGATCCATATGACCTATCCTATCAAGCGGTTTTCAACCCTTTGTAGGATCGGTGGTTTCGGTTATCGGACTATTTCTTCGCTGCCACATCGACAATCGCCTCGCATTCGGAGGCTCTTAGCGATGTTCACTAAACGGTCTATGCCCTTAGAAGTCTTGTTAGGCCGTGGTAAACCATTGGACCCTTATCTCCGAAGGAAAAGAAGAGAGAGAAAAAAAGAGAGGGAGGGCGTATACTACTTTCAAGAGGAAGAAAGCGATTGAAGGAAGCAGGCGCAAGGGAAATGATTTAGCTCAGGGCGAAAGGAAGTAGGGGAGCGAATGGGATTAGATAGCCCAGTAGTCCTAGCCGTAAACGATGGATACTAGGCGCTGTGCGTATCGACCCGTGCAATGCTGTAGCTAACGCGTTAAGTATCCCGCCTGGGGAGTACGTTCGCAAGAATGAAAGGCAGGCAGCTTTGCCGAGTTTCAGAGGTGACGGAGGTAAAAAAAGGAGTTCAATCGCTCTCACATAAATACGGAGTCAATTACTTTGAAGGGCCATTCTTGAGTCAAGCAACCGAAACCGAGCAAAGAAGTCACATCTGAGCTAATTATAACTAACTCATCCGCTTATATTATACCAAGCAAGACCCTTTTGCAGTTTACTCGCCAGTGTCATCACTCACTGGACGAGCCTTTCTATTTGTACCAGTTGAGTACGTCTGCCCAAGACCAAGACAAAAAGCTTTGTACCTTACCACGGAAACTCCGCTATCAATGTCTCGTCTGGCCCAGTTGCCCCAACTGGACTTAACCATTTTACTTCTGACAATCAGAGGAAGAGAAGCCCTCTTGAGTAAGGGCTCTTGAGTTAGAGTTCGAACTCACCTTCTTTCTTCTATTTCATAGCCTCTTCCTTATTCTCAATCGGAATAGCCAGGCCTTCCATCTTTTTCTTTTATTAGGAACCGAATCCGAAAGAGACGCAGCAGCAAGAGGTCCTGAATCAAATAGAGCAAGCAAGTCCGTATTCTGTTCGGCTTACGGCTTCATTCCCAGAGTAAGGAGAAAGAAGACAGCGCCGGGGAATAGCTCCGAGAGGGACTTCTCTGAGGAAAGAGATAAGTAAGGGTAAGAGTCATTCCAATTGAGTAGGTGAACCAAGAGTCTCTTTCGAGCGAGATCCTTTACCACGCCTAACTAAATGAAAGAAAGTCAGAGAGAGAGTGGCCGCGACCGGCGGAGATGAAACCCAAAAATGAATTACTTTGACTCCGTGCACCTCTTAATAACAAAGAAGAAAGCCAATCCAGATATTAGTTTAGAGCATAGGAAGTCGTGCATTCCGAAACAAGCGACAAACTGAATAGGGAAAAATTGCTTTTAACACGCGTTTAGCAAGCTTTTAACACAGGATCACAAACACAAAATTTGCTTCTCGTTAAGAGAAAAAAGTTCCTAATGAAAACGGATATGTTGAAGCAGGGTGGTGGGCGGGACAGGAAGGAGCCTCTGAACAACCTGATGAACCGCGTTAAATGTGCTTTTCTGGCGTCTTTGAGTTTATGTTATGAGCTGATCCTAGTTCATAGTAAGTAGCAGGTTTTACGGGTCGGCCTCGGGAATTCGAGGAGCTACTGACTTTCTTTCTCGTTAAGATTGGACTGCTCTTGGGGGAACAGCTTAGTCCATCTTCAACTCCTAGCATGAAAGTGAAAGTCTCAATCCCAGTTCCATATTAAGAAAGTAGACGGAAAGAACTCCCCGACCTTGTTAGGACCCCTTCGGATTGGACTGCTCCTCTTCTAGTCGAGTAAGGTGCTTACCTTCCCTCTGAAGCTCTGATGGGGGGACATCCTTTCTAAGACGCCTTTCCCAGACAAGGATTAGCTTCTGATCTTCTTGCCCTTGCCTCTTCTTCTTGGTCTCGCTTCTTCTCTTTCTTCTCCAAGCCAACCATCTGATCAAGCCGGAGTTAAACCAGCCTTTGGAGTTGGGGTTGAACCTGTTTAGCCAGCCGAAGAGCTATAAGAAGCTTTGGACGGAGTGGGACCTGCTTCTTAGGGCAGCAAGTGCTTACGCCCCTTTAGATTAGAGATAGGGGGCCAAAGGACACAGACCGACAAGCTAGATCATCGGGGGAGGTAAGAACCACTTTCTACTCTTGTTACCGGGGAAAGCTCCAACTTGAGGCTTTAGGCAATGATAATTGTAGTGGGGGCTATTACTGGACTTCACTCACTTCAGAGACAGAAAAAAAGAATAAGAAAGGAGCGTAGCAGCCAGAAAGAAATCCCCTCTTCCGCTTAAGGCACCGAAGTCCCACAGCTAATATCAATAGCAGTTCTTTCTAGAGCAGTAAGAGCCTATTCTGTCTTGCTTTCAGATTCAATTCCGCTGCTAGGGTGAGGGAACTCTGCCTATCTCAATCCTTGGAAGCCGGTTTGAGATTCACCGATTGACCTAATTCCATCAGTAGTTCGAGCGGATACCACCCCGGATGCATAATATACCGTGCCAGTTGATCCAGATCCTGCAGCTTACCACCCTGTTGGCGTGTGAACACTTTTTTTTTAATTAGCATCTGGGCCAGGACCGATTGGTCGGGTGGAAGCAGCATATCCTTAAGAAGTTTCAGCAGCACGCACCTTCCACCCCGAGTGGACAGCTTAACCCCTGTTATCATGAGAAACCGCGTTCCCACCAATCATGGTAAGATGTGACGTTCTGGACCGGGCATGAGAGGATGCGGCGAAGGCATGTAGCGGCATACGTAGGGAATGGAAGCACCTAAGTCGGGGGATAAGAGTCCCGTCCCTTACCGCTCCGCGGGGGTGCTACGAGCCTCGCTTTCCATGCTGCTTTCCTAGTTCGTTCGCTTCCATGCCATTTCTATCCGCATTAATAGTTTCAGTTTGATCTCGTTCCGCAAGAGGCGTGCAAACAGGTTTGCGCATGCTGAAGGTTCGGGCGCAACCCTTCTCTACCGCATTTATGGCCCAAAGCCAATACAAAGGATTTCGGTTCCATCTTGCTCGAATCTTACTGTACCCCAGAGGAAAAGAAAAGGGGATTTTGTGCTGTGAAGGTGGGATCGGTACACACGGATAAGGACTATCATGAGGCTCTATGTACTTCATTCCGTTTACCCCGCCTTCCTAATTTGACATTTCCAATTTTCCATGGAATAAGTAGGATTCAGGTGATAACGGGGATAACCATTGCTGTGGGTGAGGGAGAGATAAAAAATGGGCGACTCTAGGTTTAGGTGATCCTTCCAAATCATAAGCCTTCTCCAGTGCCTGGGTGGGTGCGCGAAATCATCGATTCTAAGTGCTAATAATAGGGGTTCCCCTACCCTTAAATCAGTAGGGCAAGTCAATTTGACCTTCCCCGCTGGAGGATTCTGTAACCACTAGAATCTTTCGAGGGCTTGGTTTGGAGATAGCTGCAGGTTCTGAAATGCAGACTCCTCACTACGGGGTCGGATGAAGGGATTCGAAAGACAGCATGGATCGGGGAGAGGGTCAATTTGTCTATTGATCGAGAAAGCTTGGGCGGACCCCCAACCATTAGCACATTCTAAGATTCAGATGACTAATTGGCTGGAGTTGCAGAGGGAGAAAGGTGAATCCGCTCATGATGCGTGGAAAGTAGGGGAAGAGTCTGATTCAAAACCGTCTGCGATAGATCACGTCGAACTGAAGCACTTAAGAAAGAAGCTGAGAACTTTTGGTTGATTTGATGCTCATTCTGACACGGTTCATATAAAGTCACAGCACAGACATAACCTGGTTGCTGCTACTAGTCAGGCTCATCAAATGCAAACATGGCTCTTGTTGGCCTTGGCCCGGCCGTCAACTGCTTCAACTGCAGATGCGGCTGACCTAGATCTAGATGTCCCATCAATAGCGAAGGAAGTGGCTGAACTCGTTCTTTGGGACTTGGACTCTGACTTTCCGTACTCGTCCCTGAACCCAATGGGGAATCCGTCCCTTTCAGCCCCTGAACCTAATGAATCTGTTTGGTACGCTGAGGCTTCTCCTTCCCCTGAAATCGGCCGTAAACAGACACTGCTTGAAGACAAGAAAGGTTGGGACAAAGACCTCTCTTTCAAATCTCGTAGGAAGTGGAAAGGAAGTAGCTTGTGCTTGGCGTGCTCTAAGCTCCGAAGCTGATGTTCGATTGAATTAACCTCAACAACTCGTGAAATTTAACTAATGGCCGAAGTCCTTCTTCGCGCACAGCCAGACCTTCTGCTCGATTGTTTGTTGCCTCAGTTGGGAAGAAGGCTGGAATCTCTCTCTCCCTAGCCCTAGGATAGAATGTGATCTCTTTCTCTCCACTCCCCCTCCCCGACTTCCATTGAAGTAAGGGCGGGTTCTCTCCTTGCTGGATTGCTGTCTTCCGCCATTCAATGCTGTTGTCAGTTTGTTTGTTGAAGTCAGACAGACAGCTTTGACACTTCCCGTGCTCTTACAATATCTTTTATAAGAGAAAGAGACATGGAAGAGAGTTTCACCAGGTCTCCTTTTCTCTGCACTCCTGTTGCTTGCCTTACTCGGGCATTCAGCCTTAGGGCAAGCGGGTGAACTCAGATCCCGACTCAATGATAGATATCAGGTTAGAACCCCCAGTCAGATAAGGGGAGAAATCCTCATCAAGCATAACGGCTTTTATCACTAAGATAAGATATGATCTCCTGTTCAGGCTAATCAATCAACTCAATCGATTAGCGTAGATGAAGAGATTGGCTCGTTGATCTTTGATTCGAGAGTCTTCCCGGCTGGCCTAACTAGTTGAACCCCTGAGGGCTAATCCATCAAGATCGTAGCTAAGCCGGAAAGACGACCCTTTGCGAAAAACCAGATATAGAGAGTCTTCCGTGAGTGATCGTTGTTGTCGTGGAAGGGTTCTCTTTGAACGAATGAATCCTATTTGAACTAAGCCCGGAAGTGACTTCAGCCCCGTTAGAGCTAACTGCTGCTTCTTCTATAGCAAGTGCCGAGCTGGAATCACTGCTTATTCGACCGTTAATGCCTACTCCCCAGGTAGGGCTATGAAAACCAATCCACCCAAGGCAAGGAGAAAGACAGCTGAACAAGACCCTGCGGATAAGAGAAGAGTTGTGATTAGATTAGCACTTTCTCTTCCAGATCACCTAATAGACTGGCCTTACTTAGTAACTCTCCCCATGAAGAGGGTCTTATTACAGAATATGCTGTTTTGAAACTAGCCCTAGACAGATCATTGCTAAGAGGAGAGCAGGGAAAGCTTTTCTTGCTAATCTGGTGCTATCATCGTATTATAATGATTATCCCGTCTGCCTTTCTGCTTGAAAGTTTTCCTTTCACCCTATTCTAGCAGCTGATCTGCGACACAAGCAAGTAAGCAGCAATCTCACCCCGAGCTTACTCCTTCTAGCAGCGGATGTGCGACACAGGTCTTCATATATTAGATCAGAACTTACCTTCCTCTCAATCCGAATCGGCTAGCTCGTGCTATCAATATATCATCACTCCCATGCATACAATAGCTACGAGCTGCTGTAAGCGCTCTTGCGCGATGTATCACGAGCACACTACCGAGTCCCACGAGTACACTAAGGAGAGAGGAACTACGAGCAGAAATCAGTAGTCACTCTTCGAGTTTTCTAAAGATATAGCGTCTAAAGATAGAAAGAGAGAGATAGTCGGTCTCTTAAGCGGCCGAGAATCTTATGTCAAAAGGACCAACGAGGATGAAGGAGGAGAAGGGGAAGCCCGACATTGACAAGGGCACAGCCAGCTACCTATGGCCTCTTTCGATTTTTTTTTGAACTGGCCCCTCATTCAGTCGCATCTACAACCCAGTCGACTCTCTCTCTGAATTGTATTAGTAAATAGCCTCCTAGAGAAAAGTTCTTTTGTTCCTTTCCTCGCATTAGTTGGGAAAAGTTCCAACTCTACCATCATCACTATCTTAATTCATCCATCCCTTTTTTATATCAATAGGGAAAAGTCCTGCCCACTTTCTGAACCAGTTCTAACCGCTATCGCCCCTATTCTCTCAACAAAGCCTCTGCTCTCGAGTGACTTCCCTACCGCCCTCTCCAAGAAAGACGACAGGTAGGGTAAGCCTCTCTCTGTATTATCTGGTTTGAGTGACTTCATTCCTCAGGCAAAAAGGATGGACATAAAGACTGAAAACAGAGCGAGAGCACGAGAGAAAGACATAGCGACAAGAGGGCGAGAGAGATTTTCTGATCTTAAGTGAGCGACAGATATACTAAGAAAGCAGAGGGACGGCATTCATTCTTGACTTACCGCAAGAAGGAAGGGCAGCTTGCCAAGGCCAAGACCTACTCCTCCTCCAAGATCGACTACTCTCACTACTGCTACTAAAGCTATGAACCGCGTTATATTTCACTTCCTACCTCTGCTTCTCCCTCTGAACCAACCTGCTATACTGAGGCTGCCAAGTCCCCTCACAGGCCTCAAGCCATGACCGAGGAGTACAATGGTCTTATGCAAAATCATACTTGGTCCTTCGTTCAGAGTGGGAATTCTAATCAAAACCCGTCTTTGACATCAGATCTTCTCATCCGCCCGGGCAACCTCCGGTCCGGTAGGGGTATTTCTGTTCGAATTGGATGTCTTACTAATAGACGAGTGAATCGATTCGTAGCACTTTTTTTGAAAGGTTAATCGCTTAGCTTAAGACATGGGATTGGACAGGTTTCAAAGCTTAGGAGTTAAGGTTGCATTCCCTTTAAAAAGTTGACTATTCTTTTTAGACATCAAATATTATCTAACAAAGAAAGCGAGAATAAGGTAAAATCCTGCTACTAGACCATAAATCGAGAACCGATTAATATGACCGAACCTATGAAAACAAATAAATAAAGGGCTTGGATTCGCATATTTAAATAACCAAAAAAAGAGATACCAGTTCAGGGGCATGTCCCAGGTAAAAGCAAGTAATCCAATCGGTGAAAGCAGGTAAGCGCTACAAGCAGGCAGGAAATAGATGTGGTCATACCGTAGTAGATGGCACTTATCCACTTGGTGAAATGCATTTGACCGACCGCATGGACTATGTTGAAAGGATTTTTCTTCTTTGTATGAAATTCTTGAGCGCTACCTTACCTCTTCCTGTAAGGCGCTTCACCATCGGCCACTAAACTAAGGGGCGGGAAATAGGTTCTAGGGGACCTATTTATCCAAGTTCTGGTTCTAGCTTTTCTAATCGGAAGAACTAGATCTTCCTTTCGATCAAAGAGGTGCTGTAGATGTATAACCCCATTAATCTCAATTAACAAATCCTAGCAAAAAAGCAAGAAATCAACAGGCATACCAATAGACATACCTTGAATCTAGCTTAGCAATCCTTACTTTGATTCTCTTATTTAATTTCGAGTTGTAGTTACAGGGAGAGATCACTCTATGATCAATCCAATCAGTCTCTCTTTCTCCAGCAAGGAAAAGCTCTAGTCTGATAGGCCCGGTGAGTCCAACTTCCCAGATCGGATTCGCTCTCGTTCAATTCAAGAAGCCTAGCCTTCTTTCGTCAAGGCTGTTGAGGTTCCTAAGGCTGGCTTTCAAGCGAATAGACTTGGAGGGCATGTACCGAACCTGGCCTCTTTTCCTAAGTCGACGAGGGATAAGCTTTTCAGTTGATTGGCAAGCCAACTGATGATAGGGACCTAAGCGCCCATTGTCTTTTTTATTAGTAATCCCCTTCTTCCGTCGCAGCTTACATGTGTCCAATGCTCTTCCTCCGTGTCTAGTAGGAAGTAGGGACCCTGCCCTTTTAGAGATAGAGGAAGAGAAGGAAAAGGTATAATAAAAGAAAAAAGAAGAAGCTCGTACCTCCCTCCTCTACTTGTCTTGGCCCTAGTCGATGGGAGGCTAGCGTGCCAGTTGTTGGCCGACCCCTATCTTTTCTTCTCGTTTGTTTGGGCCATTGACCTGTTCTCCGATGTAAATTCTCTCAGGTTTAGTTAAATTGCGAATAGGTTGAGCTGCTTATCGATCCTGCACCTCGTTGGTCAAAAGTCTTGACGCTTCCGTTAGAACTCAATTCTTGTGCTGGTTGGTCTTCAAACGGCCGTCAAAGAAAGAGTGATAAGAGTTGAAACCTCTCAGACATCCACCAAGCCATTAAGCCAGTGTAGAACATGGGCTGCTGGACAGAGTGCTTCCCGATGAGATCCTTTGAGACTGAATGCTTTGAGTTGGGTTCCTTTCAAAAGACAGATCGGGAAATAGCTAAACCCTAAACTTGCTTTCGTTTTTGCTTAATATAGGTGAACCTGAACCAGGTCGAATCTTTTCTCTTCCTGACCCCGACCCTGAAGTAAGGTCGGTACTAGGAATCTATCAATATCCATCCGGGGATAAAGAAAGAATCAATGCGGCGAGCAGTCCACTGATTCTTTATTATAGTATCGGGACTGCCTTCCCTAATCGAATGTGAGGCCTAGGGATCCCTACAGCTAGTAGTCAGAGTCTCCCCTGCTATGTCTGTAGCAAAGTCCAGCGCTTTCCTTGCTATTTCCCTGTTTTCTCTAATCTACGGGGATCGCTCTAAATAGCTTTTGTAAAGTATAGTTCCACCCACCCCCGATGCTTCCTCTTCTCGAATGAAAGCTTCTTCACCTCTGCTCTGAAACTAGGGCATTCCTCCGTAGGGCAATCGTGCCCTTAGCTTCTGTGCTTGCAGTCTGCCATAGAGGTGGGAGGGGAAGGAGGTTCAAACTAATCACCATGAAACTAGTACCCGTAGTGCCCGTTGCTGACTTGGAGGAGTATGAAAAAGCCCCTATTCCCGATTCGATCAGTGATCGTATGGAATAGATTGGACTGCTTCCTCGTTTGAGGCTGCCCGCTCCGTAGCCTATTGTCTTGGGAAAGTGGCCTGAGAGTGCTGGGACAAAGACAGATCGGCCAATCTCATAAGATGGTCACAATCCCGATAGTCAAATATCAGGAATCTATCTTCCACTGGCTGTGACAAAGACAGATCTGCTAGAACGAGTGCGGTCATACAGTCTTTCTTGCCCCCCAAGGGCAGAAGGGGGGCAATTCCAGTCGATTTCTCCTCTATCGCAGCATCCTTCCTCGGAAATGAGGCCGAACATAAAAAAAAGATTTCCTTTCGTGCTTTGCTCGAAGCTCAGCTGTGACAGATTTCTCTCCACAGTTCCCAAAATTACACCAGTTGGGTAAGGCTGTAACCCACAAGGTCTCGCTCGGATGACTAATCTCATGGTTAGTCAGAAGCGGGGGGCTAAAAAGGTTCATCTAGTGAGGTGGTCTGAGGGACATGGCTCTCCTATCGGCACATTCATCCATCGTATAGAAAAGGCGACCTTCTTGCTTGCGAATAAAACACCTCTTTCTTTATCCTATGTCGCGTATTAAACAACCAGCCTAGCCGCCGGCTGAACGGCAAAGAGAATCTCGTTCCCCTTAGGTTAGGCACGACCGGCTTCGAAGAAAAGAAAGCACCAGGCTTAGAACGACCCGCCTTAGCAGTCAAAGGTTCGAATCCGTCATTGGCCTGTCTAGATGCAGAAGACTTCCAGCCCTTATTCCGACAACAGCTTCTCAGGGGATTCAATCAAGAAGAGTGGATTCTGGGTATCTGGGCTACGCGAAACCTTTTCCTTTTCTTTTGCGGACCTCTGAGGAGGAAGGATTTTATGTTAAGACTGGATAAACATCTAAGAGCTTCTTCTTTGCATTTGCTTTGGCATTTGTCCCCTGCGCATTCCATTCCGAAAGTCAGTGCCACAGTCTCCTCTCCGGCTCGTTACAAGTATTCCACTCGCGCCTCTCTGCATGAATCCCATTCCGCCTCCCTTGCGGAATCGAAAGAAGGACCGCCCCTTTCTGAAGACTTGCAAGTGACATCCATCCCATTCCCCTAGCAGTGGATTCTCCTACTTTTGCAAGAGTAAGAGTGGAACCACAAGTCGAAGGTTCCAGTACTGCTATGGTCCTTGTTTCAGGGGGTTGCAGATCATCATGTTCACAATTCGGCTATTGGGCTTTCTAGTGAGTCCTCCGGGATCGTCTGCTGTGCCAGTTTATCTAGTGATAGGGAATTAGGGAAGGAATCCGGTCTCACTTCACCTCCCTTCATTACTCTATCTATGGAATCTTTCCCATCGCTAAATGCGTACTTACTGACAGACTTTCATTCATTGTTTACTGCTTACTAAGCTTACTTCATGCTTTTCCTGCCCGATCCCTTTACTTTTTGAAGATCAAAACCTAAATGTGCCAGGGGTTGATCATCGAAGCCAGGGCAATAAGGATTCCGGAATTTGAGCGCTGATGTAGCTAACAGCCACCTTCATAGTCGATTCATTAGGGCCGTCACCTTCTACCCAACTAGTTGAAGTATCCACCGCTTTCTTTGTCTGTTAAGCCTCACAGCCGAAAGGCCGATCCCTCTTTCTTCTTTCTCTTTCGTCTTTGCGGAAAAGAGGCGGGCAATCTTGCGGAGAGTTGGTGGTCAATTCTTTGATATAGTTAGTGTTCCGCGAGTGGGATAAGGACAAATCCGAGATCAAATAGAACCGCAACACCGACGCCTATTCCCGAGGGCCATTTCAAAAAATGACATAAAAGAGGACAACGAGCGTCCCAGAATTCTAAAAAAAGAGGCTATGACCAAACCAAAAACCAATTTTCCTCGAAAGACGAAAGAGAGCGCAATTAGGAAAAACATCTTATTAATTAACTTAACTAATTTTTTTTGAACGGAAATTGTCGCGAATGCGAATATATAATTCTTTTGGTCCGAATTTCTCTAGTGTTGTGCGTTCTCGCTATATGCTGTTGCCTCTCTCTGATAATGGGTTGTGTTGACCTGTTTCATGCAATGTTGGGTAAGATAGGTTTCTCTCTCGGGGGTCGAGCCCTTTCTGTTCTGTTTTTTTGATAAAGATGGGCTGCTCCGGCGGTCTGGCCTTGGCCATTGCTGTTCTTTTGAAAGCCTTCTTCACTGCCGAGGCCGCACCCGATCTTGGAAATCAAATGGCTTCGTCTGGAGCGGAAAATCGTGTTAGCAATTGGCGTCAATATCTAAGAAATTCTTCATCAAATACAGAAGGGGAGTCCGCCCACGAACCATCCACCTCACCCTCCTGGACGCGGGTCCTCTTTGGATCTTCTGAAATGGAAACGGAGGACACGGGCACGTCCGTCAATGACAGAGTTGCACGGCCTGTGCCTCCCGCTAATCCAGTCGCTCCCGGGGAAGCGGATATTCTACCTGTCGTACCCTACCCCTATCAGGAAGATGAAATGATAGGGGGAGATAGTCTTCTATCTATAAGGAAACGACTCTTAGCATCCAACGCCCAACCATCTGCCGAGGGCATTAACTTGGCCCATCTTGACGCCCAAGACCGCTTCGAAGTCAAGGTGGATATAATCCAGCAGATGGCAGTCCTTGATCCAAGTGGCGATTGGACGGGACGGGGAGCGCGGGCCCTGGACAATCCCCGTGCGGCCTCATCAGAAGGGGAACCTTCCTTAATAGAGCTCTATCGCCTTAGGGACGAGCTCCATGAGGGAGGAGTACAATCCGATGCCTTTAATGAAAAGGCTAAAGGAAAAGATTTTCACCAGGGTAGAGAATCTGGATGAGAACTCCACTACTTAATCTACTGGCGTGGTGCTACTGGATGCTTCTGATCAATAGAACAGGAAGAGGAGGAAAAAAAAGCTTATGATGAGCATCTATTTGAGTCGATCATTTCCAAGATCTAATTCCAGTTTATTCTTATGTAGTGGAAAGGCCTTACAATCTGAAGTTTTACGC
>JAENHJ010000131.1:65000-92500 GCA_025330945.1 Mucuna pruriens
GGCCACATCGTGCGAGATTACCATAACCTCTTTACTACTTACCATCATTCCTCATATTATTTGATTTAGATCCTTATCTTAGTGGCAAGATGACTTCTCAACAGGATATTAACGCGCTTTCTCAACCTATCTCAGAGGATTCCATTTTTCCGTTCCGTAAGGTCTTTTTTTTTAATTTAAGGCTCCAGGACCTGATAGGAAAGCATTGAGCTAGGATGACTTCACTACCTTAGTCTATTCACCCTCGGATCAATTCACTGGCTTGCTTACTTGCTTGGTGCACACTGACTTGACTGACTGAAGACCGGAATGGACCAATGCGAGATTGACTAAAGAAGGGCGCCAAGGAAAAGGCAAACTAGAGAAAAAGCCAAGCTGACTGAATGAAATGCCGCAGCTGACTCTGACTCCGGTTTGGTACCTATTCCATATCTGAAGATTGACCACAGCCTAATTAATTGAATGCCTTACCGCTTTAAACTTTGCTTGGAGTTCGATCCGCCTATGAACTCTTCTTCATACGCTTACTCTCTTACCGGAAAGGCAACCCAACGAAAAGAGTCTTAGTCCACCACAGCTTCGTCCCAAAGCTTCGATGGAGATGCCAGGGGCTGAAAAAGTGGGAGTTACAGTATGTTCTTCTCAAGCCAAACCTTCCGAATGGAGGCGCTGGGTTTCTCTGGACTACTCTTCTGCCATTACCCTTGACATGAGAGGTATATCGTTACCTTTGATCTCATTTCCATTTTCTTTTTGCAGAGTCTCAGCTCTTTCCTCGAGCCCCACGGGGTCCTCTCAATCCCGCTCTCTCACTTCTGTCGCTATAAGTGTGCTCCCCCTTTGTGCGCAGAACGCCGAGGGTGTTCAGGTCTTTCCCCTCTTTTATCTTATTGCTTTCTTTTCTCCATTTCTCACTTGGGTCTAATTGCCAGGTTCAAGTGAACCCTCAGTAGCTTGAACCTGGCAACGGTCTTTGACACATCTATTAGCTGAAGAGGCCTAACGCTGGTCTTTTTCTTCTTCCTATGACTAGCCGATGTAGACTATATCCATAGCCTTTCATATTAGTTAGGGTTGGTTGTGTCCTTAACTAATTTGTGAAACTCGTTTAGGCGAATCGATCAATATAAGGGCTTATACACCTACCTTTGAATGAAAGAAGTGTTGATTGTATGCCTGGAAAAGAGAAAGAGAAAGAGTGACTTCCGGCGGTCTGACGATTGATTGCATTTGGTTCAATTTATCTTGCTTGAGAGGGCAAAGGCAGGAAATAGAGTATGGAGTTAGGGGCTTGCTTAATGGCTTTCCTTCCGGCTTCAATGCTCAAGGCATTTCTTTTTGATTTTTTTTTATTATGCTCTAGTGTTTGAATCATTTTTCTATCTATTCGTCTTTCTATTGATCTATTTGTTTTGCTATCATTCAGTATCAGTAAGATTGATTAGTATGTGGATTACGTGGCTCGCTCTCGCTCTTTGAGTTCTTGGTCTGAAGGTGAACGAGCTCTTGGTGTCGTAATTCCTACTCGCTTTCCTTGTATTAGCTACAGCCACCGAAGCATTCTTTCGTCAACACGAGTTAGCTATTCTCTGATCTTTGCCTTATTCTTCCTTTTAGTATGTATTTTCAACCGCACAACTGGAACAAAATCATTGCCTTGAAGAGCCTTCCATTCTTAAGCCAGCCAATCCAGTCAATAAAGGGGCGAAGCGGTGTGAACATGGCCTCATTCTATGACGAGTTGGAGGAGATAGCAGGCTACGGCGAGGAGCCGCCCTACGAGGAAGACCAAAGGGACACTGAGGTCCGAGGACCGGAGGCCCACGTATATGCACTCATGAATACTTATAAATTCAAAAAATTCTTTGATCGTAGAGCAGGCACGTTTCGCCGCTACGCTAAAAGGCTATTCTATTATGGATCACACGTCCAATTCTCTGGCTCAGAAAGGCTTTCGATGTTTTGATCCTTCTTCTCGTTTTCGCCGTCCCGGCATGTTACCTTCCCTTTTTGGAGTACCAGCTATAGTAGTCAGTCCACTGGGTCTACCTTTTGCGTCCCTGGTGAGGTTGGTTCATCGGCCGAGTCAATCCAGTTTATAATCTTATTTTCTAGTGAGTTATAGAGCATCTAGTAGATAAACTACTAGCATGAGTAGTTAGACTAGACTACCCATACTCAGTTTACGCTGTTCGTGACAGCGATGTTCCAGTCAGACCCGTTCCAGAACCAATGAAAGATAAAAACCCACTAGCGGGTAAACCTGTGCTTTAGCCCCCAGCAATAGATCTAGTGAGACAGGATTTTCCTTGCCTATGTTCCCCCTGAAGTGAGGCCCCACCGAATCGTCTGCTTAGTCTTCTTTCTCTTTCCTGTGCTATCCAGAAGAGTGAGACATAAGTCTAAAGTTATCCCACTAGTAATGTGCACTATCTGACTTGTCCTTGGTACATCTTATATGAAGCAGTACTGTAGCCTTACAAGCTGCTTGAATGGGTAGCGGACTTTCTATCTACGCCGAGTTTTGATGCCCGACTCAAAGCCTCCTACTCTTCCCCTTCCGCGAAGACAACCTCTGCCGCCTAGTCTGCTTGCCTTTGCTTCCTAAAGTGAGATGTCCAAGAGAAAAGGAACGAGGGGAAGAAGCGACGAGAACATAAAATCGTGAATGAAAGAGCGTGACGAGACTTTCTCAATTCGAGATGTTAGAAGGTGCAAAATCAATGGGTGCCGGAGCTGCTACAATTGCTTCAGCGGGAGCTGCTGTAGGTATTGGAAACGTATTCAGTTCATTAATTCATTCCGTGGCAAGAAATCCATCATTGGCAAAACAGTTATTCGGATATGCAATCCTGGGCTTTGCTCTAACCGAGGCTATTGCCTTGTTCGCATTAATGATGGCCTTTTTGATTCTATTTGTTTTCTAAGTTTCTCCTTTTGAAAGGTGTAGTCTCTCCTACCTGAGGAAGAGGACGAGGCCCCCTGAAATGGGGGGAAGGGGAGTGGGCAAGGGGCCCCTTCACGGCTAATCGATCTCTCTCCCTCTAGTAAGCTCATCGAAAGACCTGGTGCCCAATACTAAAACAACATTGGGGAAGGTGGGATGCTAGGTGGACAGGATTGGACGTTAACCTAGAGAGCTAAGTGTAGTGCACTTCGTTCTCTTTGATTGGCACATGGAAGATCCACTTCAAGCAGAAAGAAGATCTGCACAGCTAAGACAAGGAAGGTAAGATGTTCAGAAAGAAGATAAGACAAAAAAGTAAATATTGCAACTGACAGCTAATAGGAGAGAGAATACAACTGTCAGCAAATAAAATAGATAAGACAGTCCTGTCTTGATAGTTGACTTCTGATTTCAATGTCCGATCTGACTGTGAGAATAGCGAAGTCCGGAATGACATGCTCAATGCCAGTCCATCCAGAAATGCCAGATGAATCCCGTGAGAGATCTAATCTAGGCAGAAGATCCCATCCCTAAAAAAGTGTAATCAGAGGGTTAAACCTTGCTTTGCAAAAGGGGAGTTCTTTCCCACATCCATCCCATAAACCCCTGTCAAAGGCGCTTCTACTCATTCTCAATTCAGGAAAAGGTTTCCGGTTGCCATAAAGAAAACCACAATCACACAGTCAACTCGAACAAAGAGCTTCTCGCCTACAAATTCAGGAGCTGGTCCAAGCCTTCCTCTTTACTGTTTAGGAGTAGCATTGAAGATTCGAAACCTTTCGTGTCGTCAGGTTGCTACACCTAACCTAGCCTAGCGGGAGCTCACTTAAGGCTCCGAGTATCATGATCGAAAGACGACATTTGCTAGCCTCACACTACCCTTTTTGGAACCCTCGAGTAGTCATGTGGAAGAAACAAACGAAAAGAAAGGAGAAAGGCTTGCAGTTGCCAAGGCCTATTCCTCGACCATTTTTGATCGGAAGTCACCTATTCAATAAGTTGGGAGTCCCCGCCATGTAAACCCATATCCCATGGAAGAATCGAATCAATACCGACTATTTATTTAGCATCCCGAAGAGTGACGAGAAGACCACACTTTACATCTTTCTTTCAAAAGAGGAGAACGCGCTCATAGAATATTAAAAAAAAAAAAGAAAGAAATCCTCGTCCAGTGGCACGTCCTTTAGCTGCTGCGGTCCGGTACGGGGAAAGAAGTTCGGACATATTCTATATAGGAAGCGCTCCTTGCCTGAAGAATAGGCGTCTTTCATACCTTTCCTGGGAACGGGCAAGAAAACAGATTGGCCTATGAATGTGCACCCTCTTTCCTGATACTAGGGACATTTTCTTCTTTCTTACCTATATTATAATCTTACCTACCCAACTGCTCTTATTCCGCTAAAAGAGCAAAGAGAAAAGCCCTCTTATGCCAGAAATTTAATAAAGAATAAAGAAAGTGTACTTTCACCTCTGGAATGGCAACATGCGAAAGACACCCACTGGCGTGCTTACGTTCTTTCTTCGCTTCCCAGCCAACAAGCAACTCCTTGAGCTTTAGAAAGCCGTTGATTGCCATCCGTTTTCTTGCTGGAATCTTTTTCTTATTCTTAATAGAACCTGTCCTCCCGGGGCTCAAGGGAGAGGCCTGACTGTCTTTTCTATAGAGTTGGAGTAGTAGTTGGACAAAAGAACTCTCTGGCCGGAGTCAAACACGTAGTCGTGACCTGTCCCGTCGTTACTCCTCTTTCTATATATGTTTAGGGAGAAAGAATTAGGCTGCCTTAAAATCAACTCTAGGCGTTGGATTGTTTTTCTTTTCTGCTGGTGAGGAAAGGTCGTGCAATCGCAGAGGACTAGTTCCCTATCCCGCTGATAAGAATAAAAAAGGGATCGGCGCAGTGGATAGGCCACTCTCACTGGAAGAGCTTAGCTTATTCCAAAGCATCCCTGACGCTCTCTAGTTTAGGAATAGAGGGTGCCGCATCCGAGGCAAAGCAAGAGCTAACAGCCTTTTTTTTTTTCCATCCTTACTTTCGTTAATGCTTCTTCTTTCCAGTCAGTTTAGATCCTGAGAACAAGTCAAGCTTCAAATAAAATAAGTAGTCCGCTAAGGTCTGTCTAACAATAGAGCTTCCAGAGGCAAGCCGAAGCGGAGAATGTTTATCCTAAAGAGTCTCTTTTAGTAGTCTATCAAAGCACAAGGAGAATGGCTCTGACTAAGCATCTGGTGAGGGATCAGCTGGATTAGTAAGCATCACATAAGGAGGACGGTCTTCAGGAGATCTAAGTTGCTCCTTTCTTCCCCCTTCCCCAGTTCTCTAACTAGTGGTGTAAGCAAGTGCTCCATTGTGTAATGGTCTAAGGGCCTTTAAGTTCTAATCTTACCTACCGTGTCTAAGGTGTGACTTCTTCCAAGAGTGGGAGGGCTCACAGTAAGACCGGGTAGACGGGTATAGCAGTAATAGGACTTTAACCCCTTAGGATAAGGCAAGTCAGTTTGAAAGCAAGGCAAACAACCTTTGCCAAGTTTCCTCAGTGAGAAAGGAATAAAACTCACTCTCTTTTCTTCTTCAACTCAACCAAGTCCAATAGAAAACACATTAAGCTTCGTCTAACTGGAAGTAGCACTTGCCGCCTTGCATAGCATGTCGAGAATCCTTTTCCTTGTTTCGAAATACAGATTGTTGTGGAGAGTATCAATTGCGTAAGAGAAAGAAGCTGTTCTTGAATTGCTAGTCTGTCAGTGAGATAAGTGAGAAGCTGTGATCGAGAAAGTCTCGCCCAAAGAGCTCTACAGTAGTGCCTTGCGGGGTCGTAGAGCCGGTCAACGGGAGCTAAGATCCGATTCTTGCATTCATCTTAACTGCAGATTTCTACTTCTTCTTACCCAGTTTGTAAGCAGAGGAGAACAAATAAGATAGAAGCCCATATTTAAACTATACTTCCTAACTAGAGTAGTAAGAAGTCTTTTCAGAAGCAGTAGACTGAGAGGCTTTGGCAGAATTGATCGAACTTCTTGCTCTCAGGGTGCTTCGCTTGAGCTCAACCATCCGGGATGCTTGTTTTCTGAGGATGATTCTTTCGCGTAAGTCAGGGAAGTGTTGAGCCAGAGTAGAGATGACCTTTTCAGCATCGCTGTGAGAGCATCCGAGTGAATAATTTCTTCCAATGGCATGCTGAAATAGTTTCTTAGTGCTTCCCTTTGTTCTTGCAAGAGATCCAGACTGGTAGGCAGGCTAAGGCCAGAGATTCAATGCCCGAGGTCTTTCCTCTCCTTATCAGTCGAGTTACTTCATAACCTCTTCTTCTGATTCTAGTCGTCGTAACTCTCTCTATCTTAGGTGTCGGCATCACACATATCATATAGATTGTGTGTAGTGAGTGAGATTTCCCAAACAAAACATTAGGAAAGGAGTTAAAAAAAGAAAAAGAATAGAGGCCATCTGACTTGGTTAAGTCATGTTAGTTGTGGTTAACAGCAGAACCAAAGCAGAATGACTGACCCTGCCTCCAAAGAGGAAGGTGCATTCCTTGTTATATCCCATAGCTTGCTGAGACCGGAGATAGGGTCCCCTCAGATATGACGATAGGTACGTTCCTGCCAAACATGTTAATAATCTAGGTTTCCCTATGGGCATATCCCAGGTTTCCAATATGATCTTAAAATAGACAATCACACACAAAAAAGCTAAAAAATAGCTCGACTGTAATCCGAGTAACGAAGACTGATAAGCATAAGGATTGAGAATTCATGGGATTGATCAGGTCTCAAGACTGGGACGTCGCTTTTAGCTGCTTTTTTGCAGACTAGATTACTAGGATGCTTGGGAAGTAGCCTCCTCTTCTTCTTGCTCCGCTGCTCTCAGAAAACCTGGGACTGAATCTCTCAAATAAGGACTTGTCTATCCGGTTTATCCTGTTAGTGAGATGGGTGTAGCTCCCCAGGATGCATGAAGGCTTTATTCTTTTGAATTCGGGTTCCCGCATATTGATTGATGCTTCCTTGGAATACCTTTCCATAGGAGTTGTAGAGTCCTAATAAGAGGCCAATTCCGGATACGCCCCTATGAATCTCCCTGGATATCTTAACTTTCTTCGGACGAGCATCCCTGACATAGCAGCCCTTGATAGAAATCCCCTGGCTTTCCTTACTAAATTCTAAATCAATCCGGCAATCTTCCTTACAGGGATTTTATCCTTAATAGTATATAGGAATTTCTCAGAGAAACCCCCTGTAATCCTTACTGAAAAGCCCCTTTATCTATCTTTATTGTTCGAATAGGATGTGTTAAGCAACAACTTAAAAGCCCTTAGCTACCGGTATTGCTTTGAAAAATCCTGGGTTAATGCAGGTTTCTTTGCTTTCTTTTTATCTTACGCTCTTCATTGATAAAATCAGGATCTTTCTTCTCTCTTCGTTCCTCTCCTTACAGTCGAGTTACTACGTTCCTCTTCTTCTTATTCCCTCCCATGCATCAACAGTTCCAATTTTTTTGATAATCCGAGGCAAAGGCCATATCCCGAAGCTAACTCATAACTCTTTCCCGAGTCAACTCACCCTTTCACGCTAACCCTGCTTTGGAAAAAAGAAGGAATGAAATAGCTCGACTGATAAGGAGAGGAAGCAAGGTGAGATGGGTGCTTTCCTTCTTTTTTCTTTCGAAGGTGTTCAAGGGCTGATTGAGGTATAAATTCAATACATATAATTTTTATTTTTATTGATTTGGCGGTAACCCATTTGGACGAGCAATCGCTACTTCGTTCTCGCCTTTGAGTGTGCAGGGCTTGAATCATCCATAAAACGCCTATTCCTAGGTGCCAAGCTTGTGTTAAATATCTGACTTGCCTGATTCCCGGAACTGGGTTAAAATCCAAAAAGTGAAGAATTGCAAAGATTTTAGATATTGTCTCAGTACTTGTGGCTAGTCCTCTTATATGGACTTGACCTCCCTAAGGATGCTTCCACAGAAGAGGCGAGAGGTTCTATCCTTCGGGTATGTGTACCGAACGGGAAATCTATACTCGTAGGCGGTGATACCTCAAGCCCATGATACAACATTTTAAAGTAAGAAAGCAGTTGATAACGAAAAGTTAACCCCCGGTCGGACTTGGTAGGGTAGGAGCCGAATAGAAGGCATAAAGTCAGAGGAATGAGCGGGTAAAGAATAAAGAGATTGGAAAGATGAGATTCATGTATTGACGTAATCTAGTAGACCCTTAAAGAACATCCAAACCTAGAAACAAGAGCACGCCCATCAAACGGAAAGAATTGAGAAATAGGAGGCGGGTAAGCCCGAATAGCTTCCTCAAAAGCATGATGTAGCGACTTACTATTCATTAATAATGCGAGCTAGCATTTGGGGCTAATGTCTGTAGATGTGATACCTCCAGGTCAGAGACGGAGAATCGCTGTTATCGGATCTGGTAATAAACGTATGCTTAGTAGGGAGGGGCTCGCCCAGATGCTTTGCGAGACCGAAAGCTTCATTTTGTGTTCGGTTGCGTTATCTACCGCAAAGAGGGACTCCCCCTTTCTATTAGAACAGTGTTAGTTCGCTATTACTGCCGGTCAGGCCGACGAGAATTCTATTCTGATATTGCTATGTGCGCCACTAGAGCTTTGATCATATGCTTTGAGCCGAGTCAATGAGTTTGAATATTCATTCGTGTACGTATGCCATGTAGATTGAAAAGGGAGAAGCCCTCACTGACGGAGTATAAATAGCACACCTGCTGGATCATTCAATAGAAAGCCGAAGGCGAAGAGTTAACACCTCCAAAAAAGGGCTGGGTGAGAGAAAGCGTCCTTTGTTGATACCTAGTGTACACCGCCACCTACTGAAATGGATTAATAAACGTTGCTTTCTATTGCTTGTAGCGGCGTTGCTTCCTTTTGTTCACCGCGAAAAATGAAATCTTGAGAAAGAAGGCCTTGTGGGGCATCTCCAGCAGCGCCAAAGAAGGAAGATGGAAAGTCTTCTTTGTAGACTCGCACCGCTCACTTACGGTTTTATACAGAGGGGGGTTGTATTGAAGGGCCATAAGCTTTGAATCAATATGCGTTGGTTCCAATCCGGATCTCGTTGTTTGGGTCTCGAGATGATATTCAGGAGACAAAAGAGCAGAGCTGATAGAAATGCTAATTATAATGGAGATACTAATTCTTTAATAAAGACTTGTGCCCATTGTCCAAGATTCCTTTGTGGGACTTTCTTTTTCTTCTTCTTGACTTGACTCAACAACCCTCCCATTCAGGTCTAAGGGTATCTCTGAAGATTCAAAATACAGAAGAGCGACTGCCAATCAAGACAATATTGAAGCACGCGCCTTAGGACCGATCCCAGTGAAATAGGAAAACGAATCCGCGCGCTACCGAGTTTCCTTCATCGATCGGAACAAAACTAGCAAAAGAAACTTTGAGGGAGCTGCGCTATACATAATACTAAGGGACCCAGGCTCTGCCCGAATGATACGATCAGCAACTTCTAGTACCCAAGCTATGTGATCAATAACGATTCTCCTAGAGGCGAATCCCTCAGGGCGCCCTAAGCAACCGAAGGGTAGAGAAGATGAAGAATAAGGGTAATCTAAGCATGCGCCACCAAAAGGAAAGAGAGGACCGATTGATACCAATAGCAAGATACACATCTTTTTTTTTAGACTCCGAGGGGTGAGAATAGTTGAAGATCAGAAGATTGGCCTTAATAGATTAAGTGCAAACTTTTTTATATATATATATGAGTAAGCCCCTTCCCTTAGGAACAGAAGGATACACTTGGGGGTAATTTATCACAATTATTCACGTTCAACTCCAAGATCCAGCAAGCCAACTTCAACCGAAACTGAGTCACATTCTCCCTCTCTTCCTAATGGAGGCACATACCATTCTTGTAACAGTGGATGGATAATCTAAAGTCTCGTAGTCTTTGTTTCTAAAAAGGTCGTGCCCTTTCTACATATATCGAAATTTTAGTCTTTCACCCCTCCTTTATCGAATTAGCTATGGCTAATCTAGTAGAGTAGGGCTAATCAGAAGTTTCACTATGGCGATTGGAAGCCTCAATTCAAATCGAGCAGCAGCTTTTCTACACTCAAAGGGAACCCGGCATCCCATTAACTGAGACTTCCTATGCATAGCTGTAGCCTTTCGTCATACCCTTTGGCTACTTAGTGCCTCCACCTACTACTAGGCTGTAATCTTCTTGTTTCTAAACAAAATAGAGGGTCTATGCGGCTCTCTGAATAATATAATATGTCCACTGTAGTCTATTTGAAGCGTTCCTGCTTGTCTTGAATCAAACGGAATTGAATAACCCTGTGTAGCGGATAGCATGGACTGATTGAAATAGCATACTTGTGCAATGGATCTCGTTTATCTTTCATATGTTAAATGTTCGTGTAGTGAATTCACGGCTAGAGATAGTACATTCTGGGTCGATCAAGGAAGGTAGCGTATACGGGTACTTGGGATTGAGTAGAGCATAGGTTCAATAACCGGGCTTGGAAAAGAGAATGAGAATCTCGTTCAGCAAGAGGCTGGGTTTTTGGTCTTTCTACGTTTCCGCTTATGCTCCTTTGGTTAGTACTCCAAATTTTATTTCTTTCTTGTTGGTTCGAAGTAATGCTCCTTTTATTTAGCTATGACCTACATTCTTTGGTAAAAGTGCTCATGCAGCTTCTAAGGGATGCCTTCCCCTCCAAGTTGTTTCAAAGTAAGTAGCATCTGTGGATAAACGATGGTTAAGCCGCATCGGTGCGGTCGGGATCGCCCGGTACTTGTGAGGCAGAAGAATCCTTGAATAGAAGATCGAGCTTGTGGAAAGTCTTTTTTTAGTACTTGTTAGCGTCCCTTCCCCCTGAGTTCAAGATGTCCCTTGTAGCTTCTCTTTCAGCAACTTCCGGATTGGTCAAGCCTCGAATCGAATCCTGGATCAACGCCCTTTTTCGCTTAACCCATTCGTTCACAGTCGATTCAACTTAAACCAATGTCACATGTCTTGTGAGCATTCAACCATGATCTTCTTTTGTTCACATCAGATCTTTCCTGGTAACTAAGGCAATTCCTTTTTCTTAATAAATAAATTACCTCATATCTTTCCCTCTGGGTGGGATGATACGAAATAGAGCAGTTGCCAATTGGCATGCGAAACCGAGAAGGAACTTACTTTCATAGACAAGAGCTGACCTTGGGCCAATGACCAGATATAGAAGATTTTTCGCCAAAGTAGATAGAGTGAATGGGAATAGTCGAATGCCCTATGGAGTAAAGGGAAGGGGCTTGAGTTCTGAGACGAAGATAAGGCTTCCGGACATATGGAAGAAGGAGGCATCGTAGATGAGGAGATCCAGTTGTGCTTGCTGCCTATCCACTTGGCGAGTAAGAGGCTCTGTGCAAGAGTGGATTTTCAACCTTCTGCCTTTGCTTGCTTCATCTGCAGAGCTAACTCCGGAAGTGACTGCTCTAGCCAATGCGCATGCGTTCCTTCCTTAATGCAATTTGGCTTCTCGCGTTGATCACATAGCTTCTTCTGTAGTGCGTGTATTTAGTGTCTCCTTCGCTGTCCTATCGCGGTATGAGTTATTTATGTACGTAGGGTGCGCGTAGAAAGCTTATAGTGCTCTTCTTTGATTGATTGTAATTGAGTTGACTGACTCAGGAACTTTCCCTTAGGGTGAATGCACGAGGTGAGCGTCTTTCAATGCTTGCTTTTTTAGTTGTTTAGCCTATAGCCTTGTTGCTAAAGCTGTTAGCGCGTAGTCTGTCTCATATACCTCCAAGAGCGGTGAGTGGGTGTAGTAAGATAAGATGTAGGTAGGCATATCTATGTTTGGGCACTGAACATGGTAGCTATAGCGAGGGGAAAGATCCATAGCAAAGACCGGTAAGCTCGCTTCCCACATTCCATTCGATGCTTTCCCTCCTTCTTTCTTTGCTTGATGCGCCGCTCGGTGTGCTCAGATGGTTCTGCTTCATGCTCGTCGACTCTGAGTTCGGGTTTCAATGAGTACCACGATCATAGGATCATTCCCGTTAACCAAATCTCTCCATTTTTTGAGAAATTCATTAGATCCAGCTCCCTGGCAGTTACAAAATAACATCTTCATTGGGATGCTGTCAGTGAAGAAAAAGAAGTAAACTGTCATACCAGGTTCCAAGGGAAGAGAGCCCCAGTGAAGTAAACCGAGGGCACGAAGCATGAAAGGCTATGTAGCCGGGGTAAGAAGGAAAAAAAGGGCGCGGGTTGACTTTCTTGATAAAAGTTTGATTTTCTTTTTCTCGATAGCCAGCTAGTGGAGTTAGAAGGGGCAAGAATTGCTCTCTTGTCGCAGTTCTCTTATTCGCAGCTTTCATCTGCTGCAACAAAGTCCGTCTTACTAGGATTTTACCTTCGACTGGGAATTTCTCTTTCCTACGCCCACGCGAAAGGAAAGGGCTCTCCGAAGAGAGGAAGAAGAATGAATTCATTCCTCTGCGGTCGTGAAAGGGTATTTATTTTTTACAGTTAATAAAATTTTTGGCACAGAACATTTCAAATACGATGCGCTTATTTGCATAAGTCTGGCTTGCTTAGAAAGGAAATGGAATTATTTGAAAGTCTTTCCTTTTCATCGCTTCGCTCCTTATTAATTAAGGTTTAGGCGTCGGCCTTACGAAGGCTAATTTCCACGCTTTGATTCAGGAAGTAGAGATCCGAAAAGTCTCATATTTTCTTCGCATCTCGAAATGAAAATGAGTTATTGTAGAAAGGAGCTCAACGAAGAGATGCGCCTTATCCGGGATAAGAGTCAGGGGCGTAGCGAGCAGCAAATCCTTATGTTCGGGCACAGTCTTCTTTTCTCCTGACACACTACCTACCCCGTCTCTGCCTTCTTTGTGTTAGTGTTCGTTAACTTCCTCCCTCCTTCGGGTGAATGAAGTTGATTGACCTAGCCTACATTCCATATTAGAGTGAGGTCTTGACATCCTTTTCCTGGGTACTATCCCAAAAGGAAGTCACTAGACTGAAAGGAGAGGTACGAAGTCATACTCTCTGATTTTTACGAGTAGGAGATTCTATATTGGGCTTCTTACGGATGTGGAGTCAGAGGCTAAGACAGCCCTTCTTCCCTTCTTGATGAATCCCTTGCCGCAGTATCATACCTAGTGAAAGAAAGTAAGTCATCAGTCAGTAGCGAGCCGAGCCTATTAGCTATTATAGCCAAGGACCGATCTCTATCTCTTATATTCAAGGCTCTTTCTTTTATCAGACTTCAGGCTATCACTCTCTTCCGGGCATTAGCAAGCAATCCAGACATCTGGAGCATTGATATCTGCCGAGCCGGTAAGAAAGCTGTCTGGTCCCGAAATCCGGTAACAGAAGGATTCCGCTAGTCTCTGAATAGAGAAACAATCAGTCTGTGATAAGCATAGCATCAGATAGCTGTACAAGACAGAAGTAGCTAGTTCAGTAAGCCTACTATACTACGATCAGCAGTAGCATAGTAGCCATCCAGTTCGGCTATGATATGTATCTTCCTGTAAGAAGCATCAGCAAAGGTCTCTTTTCTTTTGGACTTGAACCTCCCCCTTTCTCTAATAATAAGGTAAGCATTTCAAAGTTTATCTAGTAAGTAACTTAGTTTAGTGAACAAAGTCCTTTTTCTAAGAACCATGTTCTGTTGACAAAACGGAAATGCCACACACACACTCCTCTCAGATAAAGTATTTACAGATAAGCTCGGCACCTTACGGCCATGTGCCTAGGATCCCAATCTTCTGAGTGCTCTAAGGATTAAGCCCAAATCCTATAGCTATAGGATTTGAAGATACCACACTCAGATCGGTGAATCTATCAGGCACACTCCAAAGTGATCCAACCATTCCGGTCTATAGATTCATTAAGAGAACTTAAACACATGCAGGAAGAAGCACATAGACCATAGGGAGGGAGGGTGACAATTCATTCATTTCTCACCAGTTGTTCCCATTGAACCTAGGAGAATATCACCAGATTGGGTTGCCGTAAAGTACAACTAAGGGCTTTTCCCATCCCTCTCGATGTTCAGGTTTTTTTCCTTGCCAAGGCCTTTTGACACGGGATCAGCCAGAGCTCATATATGCGAAGAGCTAACAGATTCAAGTTGGTAAGGAAAGATAGGAGGTGATTAGAGAGATCACAAGCCTATTCCACTTACCGACGAAAGTATGAGAATATAATAAAGGGATTGGTCTGGAATATAAGATGAGGGTCAGAGGGTAGTACACTGTCTGGCTTAAGAGTGCCTGAACAGGCGTAGACTACTTGCATGTCGAGCAGATCTAATCACAAGGAGATTGGGGGCGACATGCCCTAGAAGCTATGGCTCAGTTCATCCTAGAGTAAAGGCTAAGAACTGTCTCGCGGGAGTAGACCATAGTTCGTGGGGTGGCTAGATTCTTCGAGTCAATGCGGCGACTCACCCCCTCCCTGCTTCAAAAATAAGGTCCGGCATTTGTTATCCGATAGTGAATCAAGCTAATAATTGGCAAGGTCCCACATAGTTGACATAATAGCTTTTCTTTTCTCTTGCCTATAAAGTGTTTGGCGGTATATCGTATATAAGATCACGGCTGTCATTTACTTTCATTTGGTTAGAAATTACATAAGAGACGAAAGAGAGGTAAATGAATGGTCTGGCAGATGACGCCCAGTTTCCATCTTGTTTTTGCTTATAGGGGGTTTTGGCAGAATTGGGTTCGACTCCCATAGCCCCAATGTGTCGAAATAGAATGATTGGGTCGACCAGACCAGGCCCAGATCATTTTTCTTTGTTTTCCGGTATACCGCTCCGCGAACAAGGAGCGAAAGAGAACGAAAAAGTTCCTATGGTTTGGTTTTCTTCCTCATTCTGATTTTGGTTTTCGTATCATGGATCTTGGTTCGCCCGTTTTTGCTCAAAAAAAAAAAAAGGATCAATTGATTGTTACTATCGATCGCCTATTTCTTCTGATTTTTGCTTTCATTCTTTTATTTTTTTCGATTTCTGCTTTTAAGAAATATTATTATAAGTTCTTGGGACACTTCGCTCCATTATTTTTCTGTGAGCCTCCCGAAAGAAGACATGGCGGGCGCGAACGTCAACCACAAGGCCCCGGCCAAAATAATGTTGTTGCGGGAGTCCCTTCATACTTTCTTTAATCCGTGAAACTCTTCTTCGTATTCTTGCGGAGGAAAGACGTAACCTCCCGCCCCAGGAAATAGATAACCTAATAAGGGACCTAATTTCTGGGGCGGAGAATGATCCGGTGGAACTTCACCGGATTTATTCCACGTTATCGGCTGAGGTGGTACTTCGCCTTCGAAGTGATCGACAGTAAGTAAGTTTTCTTTCTCCCATGCTTTTTTTTTTCTGTTGGTCAACAACCAACCCAATCTTCACTACTCGAAGAAGTCTCCCTCTTTTTTTGGGGGAGCGGAAACAAGAAAAGAAAGAAAAAAACGAAATGGAATGGTTAAAAAACGCATTCGAATGGTTGAAAAAGATGATATTATTTTGGGATAAGAAGCCAACACTCGAGCGAACAGATGCGAGAAAATATAAAGAGGCTCAGGAGAGGTCTGATGCAGATTTTCCTTCCAATTTGCAGAGCGAGGGCCCAAAGCCACCTGTAGGGGAAGACCCTACCGGGAGCCCCGCATTACCCTTCGACTCATCTGCTTCGGACTCCATTAACAGCCCGCTTGATCAATTTGAGATAATCCCATTGATTGATATGAAGATAGGTGACTTGTATTTCTCATTCACAAATCCCTCTTTGTTTATGCTGCTCACTCTCAGTTTGGTCTTACTGCTGGTTCATTTTGTTACTAAAAAGGGAGGAGGAAAGTCAGTACCCAATGCTTGGCAATCCTTGGTAGAGCTTATTTATGATTTCGTGCCGAACCTGGTAAACGAACAAATAGGTGGTCTTTCCGGAAATGTTAAACAAAAGTTTTTCCCTTGCATCTCGGTCACTTTTACTTTTTCGTTATTTTGTAATCCCCAGGGTATGATACCTTATAGCTTCACAGTTACAAGTCATTTTCTCATTACTTTGGGTCTCTCATTTTCTATTTTTATTGGCATTACTATAGTGGGATTTCAAAGAAATGGGCTTCATTTTTTAAGCTTCTCATTACCCGCAGGAGTCCCACTGCCGTTAGCACCTTTTTTAGTACTCCTTGAGCTAATCCCTCATTGTTTTCGCGCATTAAGCTCAGGAATACGTTTATTTGCTAATATGATGGCCGGTCATAGTTCAGTAAAGATTTTAAGTGGGTCCGCTTGGACTATGCTATGTATGAATGATCTTTTCTATTTCATAGGAGATCTTGGTCCTTTATTTATAGTTCTTGCATTAACCGGTCCGGAATTAGGTGTAGCTATATCACAAGCTCATGTTTCTACGATCTCAATCTGTATTTACTTGAATGATGCTACAAATCTCCATCAAACTGGATAGTTATTTATAATTGAACAAAAGCGAAGTTTCTCGAGCTACCGAGTTTACGAGATGAAGGAGCGATAACCGCAACCAAGAGTCGCTTGTCGAAAGCTTGATTGACCAGAGAGAGTTTCCAGCGACGATAGGGTAAGAGCCGATTCTTTCTTGCGGGGAACGCTTTCGTAACCAATTTACATTTCCTTGGCTTCAGGCTAGTCAACTCATCTTATGCGCTTTTTAAGAAATCCTACTCAAAAGTCAAAGAAAGAGAAGGATCTAGTGACGTAAACCACATGATGCCAGTGGCGATGAACACATCCAGCCGAAGCCAATAGCAATCAGCACTCCGGTCATGGTCTGAGAGGAAGAAATGGTAAAAATGGTTCCGGAGAGGGAAGGTACCACTTAAGAAGTCCCCAATCGTTATTTTTTTTTTCATGGGCCTTCGTTATATGAAATTACACTGCCAGTAGTCAGCTTTCAAGTGACCTGTAGGGCTCCTGCCACAAGGATGGGATGGCTCTGGCTAAGCTTGCTCCAGGACAGGAGTGGTTGAAGAGAGGTACAACCTCTGTTCCATTATTTTCTTGGATTCCCCCTTATCTATCATAGTCAGACTGGAGGCCGAGAGAAAAGGATAGCCAAAAAAGACCCATAGATAGGGGGTTCTTATCAGAAAGAGAAAAAGGAATACGAATTCTATCCGTAAATAGGAAACGAATCTAGCACTACAACTAGAAGAAAGAAAAACTAGAGTCGCCGGTAGGCGCCCCGTCGGATGTTTTCGTTGGATTGGTTTTTTTTTGAGACGAAAAATCGGATGTCCCTTTATCCAGTGCTGTAGAGGAGACAGCTGATGGTGCTAAATCAGAACAATTGGTACCACACATCTAAAAAAAATCCGTCTTAGACTCTAAAAAAAAAAAAGAAATAAAAGAAGAATCTTTTTCGTAAAGAAGGTGTATCCCCCAAGGCAAGGAATCAAATTCAGTGACATAAGGGGTATAAATCTGATGAAGCAAAAGCCTAGTTCTCGGTAAAGAAAGCTCTCACCTCAGGGAAGGAAAAACGGGGATCCATTCCTTTTTCTATTATTCTTTATATGGTCTTGGACGGGAAAAGACATGCTAGAAGAGTTGGAGCCCTTCTTATTCAAGTCAGATTTGTAGCTAAGCTCTTCTATAAGTGAGTTCTCTGGGCTGAGAAGGACAGGTAGGTGCTTACATCTGATGGATTGGGCAGTTCTACACTAATCTGCTTTTCTTATAAATATAAGAACTCGGGAACTAGCTTCGCAACTAACCCCGAGAAGGATAGAATAGCTCGACCGGTCCTATCTCTACACATCAACTCATGGTACTCCCTGGGCCCCCTAACAGGTTAGCGACAGCATTCTCGAGGGCCATAAATCATCGCATCTATCTACGGTAGGTAGGTCAAGTTTATAGGTCGAGCACTTTCATACATATAGTAGTCAATCATGATATAAATTCTTTCAAAGCTCGGGATTTCAGTCAGTGATAGACAGCTTGGCTAGCTATCCTCTCAAACAGGTCATTCAATCTCAGTAGTGGCAGGAAGAACACAGCTCCCAGGCGTACTGATAAGGCTTAACCGGAATAGAATAAGGTTGGATGGGAGTGCGCTTCTTCAATCTAGGAGGTATCCTTATATCTGACTCTTCTTCCACGAGAAAAGAGAGGGGAACTCAGACTTCTCTTTTGACTACCGGAGGAGAACCTTACTTATACTGAGTATAAGAGCAGGTCTCCACTGCCTATAGCATAGAGGCGAGAGTCAGTGCCTCACGTTCCACTAAACGCTGGGGAAGGAAGTGACATAGTTTTTTTACGAGTAGTAGGGGTATGCTTTATCTATCTTATTGGCTTAAGCATCCTATTTATTTATTATTCTTTATTTTTATCCCATTAGAATCAGATTTTCAACATTAGCACAAGAGCAGATAGGATGGAGACGAGTCTCAACAAGCAGGGCAGGAGAGATTACCTGCTCCGATAACAACTGAAACTTTTCCTATTCGTGTAGCCAGGAGGAATGCAAAGATGCCCCGTTCACTTGAATAGGAACTGGAAAGACTTAAGATACGAATTAGAATAAGCAGTACTTTCTATCCTTCGGACCCTTGCTTTGGGGGATATCACTGCCCGAGAAGATCATCTGCAATGACATTTGAATAATCCAAGGGCAACTACTGGCTCTAAGCCTATCTGCTGTTGAATAACCAACCGGTGCCAGTCTTTTCTGTTACAGTAAGAGCTGTTGAGTAAATAGAAGCTCTGGTCCTATCCGCTGCTGGTGGTGAAGTCAGTGAATCAGTCCCAAAGCTTTCTTCCTTCAAAGAAGAAGTTTTGTCATTACGAACTAAGACCGAAGGCAGGTGCAGTTAATAGAGCAATGTGCGGGTTGGGCTTTTTCAAGGATTGCAAGCTCCAAGCATAGCTTCTCGCATAGCTAGAATATGAGAATAGGGCCTTTGTTGCCACGCCAGCATATGCTAGGCAGGATTAGATTGAGCAGTATAAAGGTGACTTTCTTGGCACCGGGGATTGCCATTTACATTTAACTCCTTTTGGTAAGGCAAGGCAACCCTTTATTAGATTAGGACCGCTTCTCCGATGAGATGATAGATGCCTTTGGCCGATTCCCTTGTCATCTCGCCCTCCCCGCTCAAACTCTAAGTCTGTCTTAAAATAGAGGGAGAGGGAGCTCTTGAGCTCTTCCCTTTGGGACACGTGAACTCCACTCTTGGCAACAGCCCTCTGCTGTAGCAAAAGTACCTTATAAGAAAGAGGGTCGGGCCAAGATCGCCATTCCGAATGTTGAAGAATGGGACTATACTTAGTCATTGCCGTCAAAAATCCAGATGGAAGATTTTTCTACCTCAGAAGCGAAAGTTATAAATGTGAAAGCCGAATCTCAGGTTCCTAGATAACAGATAGGCGCACAGTAAATAGGCGCGTTGACTCAGTCTAAGAAGCATGGCGACGGTCGAGCGCTCTCTCCAAGACGAACAACTGGCCTCCCCGAAGGACTGAAGGACAAATGTCGGTTAGAGAGGCATAGGTTTTTATAGTCCTGGTAGGCTATATGAAAGAAGGGGAGAAATTGCTCTTAATTTTATAAGGTAATATCCCTTCACGCTGCTGCCGCGAAAGCAAACCAATTCTACGAGGACCTGCGCCCTATATAAATCAGTACTTCTCTCTCCGACTTCCTGCACCTACCCGGACCCTGCTAAAATTAGACTGAAGTTCGGTACGGGTTGGGGTAAGGCTAAGCCAAGCTACCACCTACCCCTCGCTTGAGGTATCTTGCGATAGGTAGTTGCCCTTCTTGGCCGAGAGCGTACATAAATGATGTGGTCCCCGGATGTTGTTACGAAGAGTTCTTATTTATTTCGGATATTTATATTTTTGATTGTGATGAGTAAGTAAACTATAGAGATCGAGGTTCAGATCAAAACAGACTCTTTGACTAAGGCTTGTCGCTTCGACCTAGTAAGCCAGTCCCTCTACCTCTTCCGCATGCTGGTATGTCTTCCCGTCTGCAAGACCCAGCTAAAGCGAATCTCATCTTCATGAAGTTTTTTGGGGACTCTATCTTTACTTGTAGTTCGTCACTTGTTGGCAAGGGCAAGGGCTTCGGTGTAAGCACCAGTTCGAACTCTGACTTAGAATCAGACCTTCTCTCTCTCTCTCCATAATTGGAAGTTTGATCCAATCAACCACTAATGACCAAAAAATGTTCCAACCACGCATAAGTGTGAAGGATTTAATCCTGTAATAGATTTAATATAGAAGAGTCTTATCAAAGGGCACTGGTTCACGCATTTCGGGTTGATTCCTCTTACCTCTAGAAAGATAAAGAAATGTAAGGGGGTACTTCACCGAATGGAGCGATAGGTCAAGTATGGGACGTTCAGTAAACAATCCCTTAGCTCAAGTCCTCGGAGATACCCAACAGGGAGCGGAGAAGGCTGAGGCGGAGACGGAGCCGCTTTGGAAGCGTCAACGCAAGAAAAAGATAAGCCAAAAACGTGAAGTAGAGGGATCCCATCCTGACGGATGAGCAGCTCCCTCCCCCGGTTAACTACCACTACCCGGTCTTACCTTTAAATGGATAGCTTCCGCTGGAGCACTTGCCTTCGTGATGAATCCCTTGAGCTTTTACTATCTTTTTGCTTCTTCTTGCTAGCCTTCGATTGTATGGTTTCCTGTATCGCTCTTGTCAAGCTCCAGCCCGATCCCTGTGATCTCGTACTTGGCCTTCCCCCTCTCTTTCTCTTCGTCCCGGGATAGAGCCTTTCACTAAAGGGAAGGTTCCCGAGCTTGGCCGAAAAAAATCCTGGAAGTAGCACTGCTTTGGCGATTGGCAAGACATATCCGAGTAGCGCTGCCTGAACGAAGCGTGGGCGTAAAGCATCAAATGGAGGCGCCGAATCCTTGCAAGAGGGGGGCAGACCGGTCAAAGCCAAGTCCAGACGAGCTGGCCAAAAGGCATAGGGCCAAGGCGGAGCTGGCAGGCTCATCTCACTTATTGTGTGCTTTGTTGGAATAGACTGACATCAAGGGAAAGTGCACTTTATCTCGATTCCTCTCTTTCTACAACTCTTTCTTTCCAACCCACTGCTCAGCCCCCTCCAAACTATGGCATCAAGGTCGGAAACCCCAAGGGTCGGGCCTCCACCGATCTACTGATAAGGTAAGGGGAAAGACAACTGAATAAAAGGGTCTATCCTAGACGGGCTAGAGTAAACGCCAAGCGCTGGCCCATTAGTGGGTTCAATTCCTGCTTGCCTTTCATTTTCAATTGTTTGTTAGAGTAGTCTCGATCCTATTGAACATAAGCTATATCACTGGGAGTAAGTAGATCATGATCGGAGGGGACGACCGGAGAAAGATAAGTCAAGGAGGACCCGAAGAGGAAGGAAGAGCGGTCCGTCCTAAACGAAGAGCGGTCGCTGAGAGCGAAATGAACTGATTTGGCCGGAGGGGGCCACGGGATTAGACTCTCGATGTATTATTACATTTCTAGCGGGAGGAGAGTAGCCCCGAAAGAAGTAGGTCCTAGCGAAAACACATAATACAGCTTATGGCCGAGAGTGTCATGAAAGAAAGGTCAGTCTGCACTGGCGGGACGTGACATTAATAGACAGGTCAAACTGTGGAATCGTCTGATTTTCACTCGGATGACGTAATTCAATTTGATTTATATCAGTGTGCAGCAGCCCCTATGACAGAATTGAACATCAGATATATCACATCCATAAAAAGATTAAAAACAGTCGGTTATGAGAGCAGCACTTTTCCTTGCGGGGGCCCCGTCTCCCATCGGTGCGCTGGAGACGATTCTTTCTGCATCTTCGGCTTCGTCTTCTCCTCCTTCTGAGTCAAACAGATAAAATAAAACATGTGAATGAACGAATTTCTCGTAGATTGCACGAGCAAGCCAGCAAACCACCCTTTTTTACTTTACAAATGATTGTGATTGTGGAGTTGAGGCAGGGGCTATTGCTTTTTACTAGGCTAGACGACTCGGCGATTCTACCCTACTTTTTTCCGACGCCTATTGACGAAGCTCAGGATTGGATTGTCGCCTTACTGCTTGACGAGAACAACCTACCACTGACTTTTTTTAAAGTACCTCTCTCATTGCACTAAAAGAGTCTGTCTTTGACGATAGGGCTTGAGGTCGATCGGTCCACCACTAAGGATCTATGGTAGGTCAAAGAGCGCAGAGAAGATTGTCCACCACTTCTTCTTGTACGCGCTATAAGATATAGGCTTTCTATGAAAGCTCGTAAGATCAGCTGACAAAACAGAAAGGGATTCGGACTCGCCTGGTTCATGTCTATCGACGAGGGATCTCAGATTGCGCTTGACCGCAGACTCGTAGCATGGGTGAGAATTCTTCATCTTAGGTAATGAAGGTGGGCGGCTCGTCGTCTTTGAAAAAGGAAGGGATGATTCTTGCCAAACTCTGTCATGCCCATCCTCCTTGGAGTAAAAAAATAATATCCCCATTTGTTTTTCCGTCTTCTTCTCTGCCGAAAGGAAAGACAAAGGCGAGGGAGTCCTCGAACGGGGAAACCCACGATTGAGAGGTCAGATCACACCATCCTCATTGATCCAACTCGGGTTGGTATGCTCACAAAGAGAGACCCTACCACATGTGTTTCAGTTTGAGAGCCACCCTGTTTTCTCGATGTCTTCTTCTCTTTCGGGTGGGAGGCATTCTTCAATAGCTTTCATTACGGAGGGGCCCAATCCTAAGAATAAGAGTATCAAAAGACTCGATCTATCCGACCTTACCATAGTCTCCCCCGAGGCGCGGTCAACCTAGCAGGTGTCATACCTTCAAAAGAGATGGCTCAGACAGATTAGCTATAATGCGCAGTTAGATACTTCGATGGCTCGTTTTCGAACTAGCTGTGTTAAGCATATAGCTAGCCTTCTATTACCTTATTTCTCAAAATTTATGAATCCATAATTGTTGCCATTAAGTCTCTGATTAGCGATAGGGGCCGTCATCCAACATGCTTCTATCTAAGTGATTTCATACCTTATTCCCTCCGCCACCCTCACCCTTCTAAGCTCCTTTGCCCTATGCCTTTAGTTAGTCTGCTTTGAATGATCATTTCACTCTTCGAAGGTGAGCGAAGTACTTCGAGGGATTAGATGGAAGGAACCTCTGCTAAGAATGGAATACAATTATTTGTGTCCTTATTTAGCTTTCAAGTGGGAGAGGACTTCCATAGAGTGAGCCCTTCGATCGCGGTGCTCATCTTACCACCCTAACTACTAGCGCAGTCCAACTTATCCCTGCTAACCCACAACTAAAGCACCATGACTCTTTGATTCCGAAATGCGGCCGAGGGCATCGGAAAGGACACATCACACGCCCTAACTCCACGAAGGGATGGATGGAATAGACAGGCACAAACCGTTGACCCTAATCTTACCAAGATATACAGGTATTCAATCCAGAATGGGCACAGAAACTGTTCAGGAAGTGAATAAAGCAGAAAGATACACATTAGTATTGGACTTAACCCCAGAGGAGAAAGAAGAACCTCCGCTTGTCCTAGAGCTAGCCTCAGAGTCAGAAGTTTATGTTAACCATACCACTAGGACAGGAAGGGTCTATCAACCGCCTCATTTGCAAGGCTAAGAAGAGCAAGAATCTATTATGCCTTTCGCTCAGTGATGAGCCAGTAATAGAACAGGAATTTGACTGGATTGAGACTCGCGGTGCTTACACCTCTAAAGTCAGCCTCGCTCAACAATTCCTCGAGACCAAAGCAAAAGTTCTCTTTCGATCCCAAGGAGTTCATTACCTATTATTGTTGGCTATTCCAATGCCAATGCCAATGATAGAGAGATTAGGGGAATATACTGACCGAGAAGAGAGAGTAAGACCCTAAAAGCTTACGGGACAGAGAGGAGATACGCTAGTGAGATGCGCAGGTGTATGAGCTCTGAGATGTGTAGGTAGAAAGATAAGAAGCCGTTCCAACTGGTCCTATCATCCTAGGGTAGTAGTCAATCCGATGTAGCTAATCCGACCGGCATTAGTAGACGAGTACAAATGAATATAGTAGCCCTATACAATAGACGGTAGTTCCATTATAAATTATATGTAAAAAGTAACCTACCGGTTACCAAGGCCTATTAGTTTACAAAGTCAACATCGGAGAGTATTCTTAACAGCTGTACTAATGCCGTTCGCCTTTACTTTAGTCATGTAGAGCATTTTCTTTTGGCATAGGAGCCTTCTAGGCCTACTGACTCTTATCTAAAGGGGCATATCGAGATCCCTTAGCCCACAAAGCCCTTGACTTTCCTTCTCTGCTTCGCACCATCGTTACACTCACCCTTCGTTACCCAGCCCATCGCTAACGCTCAGCCTCGTCTTTTGATTTGACCTATTTCCCTCTTTCTCTATTTAGGATAGAAAGCATAAGGTCGCAAGTGAAGCTTCTGGAGAGAGCAATGAAAGAGTTAGAATTGGACCCATAACATTGACACAGGGAGAATCAATTGCTTGGTTTCCCACAGGCAGAAAAGGACTTGGCCTGGATGTAAACTGTAAAATGAAAAGAAAATTGTAGTATCCAAAAGGGCAGCTAAGCTAGCAATCCGAACAAGAAGATCTTCCCGTGGACTCAACAGGGTTCACGAATCTTATCAACTATTTACATTAAGTAAAGTTAGAATAGATCCCAGACTTCATAGGGAGATAGCCACCACTACTACTACTTTAGAAAGGACCGAATGGCGTGCCTTATACCTTTAAAATGAATGGTGGGGAGACCGGAATCGCTTTTGTCGCTCCGGATTTCCTCTTAGCCGAAAGGGTCGAGGCAGGAAGGAGAACGCTATATATACACCTCTTTGTACCTGGGACTAGACATAATAGCTTGAGAAAGGCTCGGGAAAGTACGTTGTGTATTTTATAGCACACGAGATAGGCTTGGCTTAGAGCCTACACCAATCTATCTGTTCTATCTGTAAGAGTTCGATCTGTCTTCCTGAGATGAGAATTTGTTTTGAAATAGCTAGATTAGATTAGAACAGGCCGCCTTGCCTTGGCTTATTGTGTGATTTTTGAGCAGGAGCGAGCTGTCTTTGGCACAATCTGTACTGTAGCCGGGAAAGCAGGAGTCAAGCTGTTCACAAGCAGTGGTTATGAGCCGTATCTCGCATCTAAAGCCAATCCATTTACAAGTGAAATCTTGCCCAACTCCAACTACAAGGAAAGAAAGGGGTGAGGTGCTCATTATGTATAAATGGGGTCTCTCGGAACCATGGGCGGCGAAAACTAGGATGGAATCATAGGTAAGGGATGACATAACAGGGGAGTAGGAATGGCAGATCCGTTTTTTCCCAACATTATGAACTCTTCAACTTGTAGTCCACCAAGAGGCTAAATCCTCTCCTGACTTACGTCTGAGCCCAGGTTTGTAAACCAGCCATTCAATGGAAGACTTTGTCCTCTTATTTATGTTAAGCATTAGGGTCCTTCACATAATCTCTAACCGTGCCCCTTCCTCAATGAGTCACGAGCGAGCCATGCCACATTGCATGGGAGGAACTGATCCTTCACTTCCCTTTTGAGCTTTCGATTCTATTCTAGACCGCTTGATATCATATCTTACCAGCCCCACCCGGGTGGCTTCCGCGTCACCCCCAGTTGCTCCATTCTGGATCCCTGAGTGATAGAATAGCTATAAGCTAGCCCACCAAACCTCACCTTGATGAGTTTCACTAAGAAACCGGGGGGTGCCTATGTGACTAACATAGGGCTCTGCCTTACCAAGCAGAGTGAGGTTAGAAACTCCAATTTTGTGATAGGACTGACCCTGGTGAGAACCAGCCTATCACGCCACCGAGGTTCCGCCTCGTTTGCCTTAGTCTTGCGATCTAAGGGTGAAGGAGTCATCCAGCCACCGGGATTGGTTACCCGGTTGACCCCTATCCGTATCTACATCTACGTCCTGATTGAGTTACATAGAAACTAAGAGAACTTGAAAGCAAGAGATCCAACAGGAATGAAATGAATATATATATAATAATAATAAAGTGAAAAATCCCCCGAACCTCTGATCCGATAGCAGCTATAATATGCATCTACGACTAGCTACAGGAACTAGATGAAAACTTCTACAACAGGGTATCGAAGAATGCATTCTGACATCGAGTCCTCAATCAATGTAGATGATTCAACAAGGTAGACCGAAGCAACTCGTCGATCAGCTATCACCACATCGTTGCCGAGAATGGCATAGCGATCAAACTAGTGACTGTCTACGGCTTATGCCTTCACTCGGGGGAGAGCACCCATCCAAAAAGCAGAAAAGTGAAGAAGTGACGTCCAAACCCTCGGATGGACCTAAACTAGACTCAGTCCGAGCTCCTGCAAGAGGGTCCAAAGTAGAGTGGCATGGAATCGGCCGGAAAAGACAGATCTGAGAATTGCGTATATTGAGTGAGATGCCGCTTCAAAGATGCTGCTTACCTAGGATGGTGTGCTTTTCGCTCCTTTGGCTTTCTTTCTCCCGGAGACCATGCCATTCCTCGACACCGACCTTCAAACAAAGTCAGATGAGGAGCTGGCTTCCCTCAAAGTTGCTCTGGCTGACTTGCCCGTTCCGCTTCTCTCCCGCTTTTGGGCGGTTCTTCCTCCAGCAGCCTATTCTTTCACAGCTTCTATGCCAAGGGCTATTATATATATTCGATTATGCATGCAAGATGTATTGGGGTCACATAAAATTATTTATGAAAATAAAGCGCTCTTAGTTCAGTTCGGTAGAACGCGGGTCTCCAAAACCCGATGTCGTAGGTTCAAATCCTACAGAGCGTGATTCCATTCTTGTTAGATCGAGAATGACACTGAAATAATTGAACAGCAGTCTAAAGTCAGAATTTGACCTCCTGTGGATTAGGATTAAAAACAAAGAAATAGGAGGTCAATAAACAAAAGAGATGTTAATTAATCAAAGGTCCAAACGCGGAGGCAGTTCCAGTCCTTGTCGCAGCGCAGTAGTGAGTAGGTGATCCAACACCAGAGATAAAAGACGCAGCAGATTCATATATATACTGACCTTAGTTATATAGATCGTTTACCTAGGTACAGAGACCCTGAGGTCCATATCGGTAATAGAAAGACCTGCCACCAAAAGCATTCCGATGGAGCAGAAGTAGACCCTTCCCCCGCCATAATAGCACCACCTAGCTTCGGGATAGTAGTAGCACATATCTTTTTCTAGTGATCGTGATAGGGATAATGAAACCAATGATAGAGTTGACCTAGCCTAGCGACATCCATCCCTTGTCTCCGACCGGGAGATAGAGACTACTTCATGCGCAACTTCAACATCTCCTGCCAAGGGGTAGGCCTTTTTTTTTCAAGACCCCCTTTCGGTTCGGAAAACGCATTGGCTTTCACTCAAGTTCGAGGATCCATTAAATAAAGCAAAAAATGCACGTTACAGACGAAAGGTAGATGTTCATTGGCGAATAAAGAGAATGCAAGCTATGCAAAAACGGATTTCACTGATTTTCTTAGCCGGAATGTGCCCTCAATCTC
>JAENHJ010000132.1:600000-765265 GCA_025330945.1 Mucuna pruriens
AGAGAATTTGCGTGCTTCGAAGAAAGAGTTCAACAAAACAGAAGATGATTTGAAGTCTCTTCAAAGCGTTGGCCAAATCATTGGCGAGGTTCTTAGGCCACTTGACAATGAACGCTGTAATCATTCTATCCTTTTTCATTTCGTATTTTGAATGATATTTCGTTATTCAATTTCATAGTGCATTGTAATAATATATTGAGATTATGCACACGGAATTTTTCTTTATTTTTCAATGTGAAAAATCTCTGCCTATTGATTATGGAGGCATAGGGTTAAATATGTTTTTAGTTTTTATAAAATTTTAGGTTTTTTATTTTAGTTCCTATAAAAAAAAGTTTGTACATTTTTAATCTCAATGATATTTTCTGTCATCAACCAGTCCCGGATGGTTAAATTTTTTTGTCCTTTGTATGCTCATCTTTAGTCTCTCTGAGAAACTAATATTGATGACGAAAAATTAACGAGAGACTAGGAATGGGCAAATTTTTTTTTCAGGGACTACAACTAATAATTTTAAATTTTATAGAGACCAAAAACATATTTAACCTTAATGTATAATATAATTAGTTGATCTAGCTACTCAATATACTATCTTCTCTGTTTTTTGCTTGGTTGACGTGAACTTAAGCTTACATCGATGGTTATTATATGTTTTTGTTTCTGTTATTATCTCTTAGTGATTGTTAAAGCAAGCAGCGGGCCCAGGTATGTGGTTGGCTGCCGCAGTAAAGTAGATAAGGAAAAACTGACTGCTGGTACGAGAGTGGTTCTTGATATGACAACGCTCACTATAATGCGAGCTCTTCCACGTGAAGTATGTTTTTACGGTTTATTCTTTTCAGATATTTATTTGATTTGTTGTATATTGAAGTTTGTGTTCTTGTTGGGATATCTGATTTGGTTTCTTTCTGAAAATCATCTGCTAGTTTTTGTGCCTGATGGTCGCCAATATGATCTATTTCATTCTATTGTGAGTTGATAGGTTGATCCAGTAGTTTACAATATGCTGCATGAGGATCCTGGTAATATCAGTTACTCCGCCGTTGGTGGTTTATCTGATCAGATAAGAGAATTGAGGGAATCAATTGAATTACCTCTAATGAACCCTGAGCTCTTCATTCGAGTTGGAATTAAACCTCCTAAGGTGATTACTTTTTACTGTACTACTTGGTCTTTGACCTGTATTGTATGTGTTTTAGCAGCATTGTTACCTAAGTATCCACAATTTCTTTTGGTGGAAGTGTGTTTTGAGGAACATGATTTATAATTTTCATCTGATCAGCATCTTCTCAATTCTCATCTCCCAGGGTGTTCTCCTTTATGGACCTCCTGGTACTGGTAAAACATTGTTAGCTAGGGCAATTGCCAGTAACATAGATGCTAACTTCTTGAAGGTCAGTTTGTTTCTTTTCTGAGTCATTGTGTTTTGAGGTTTCCTTTACTCTTAAATGTAATGTTCCTTACCTACATTCTGGTGTAGGTTGTTTCAAGTGCAATAATTGATAAGTACATTGGAGAAAGTGCTAGGTTAATTCGAGAAATGTTTGGGTATGCACGTGATCATCAGGTAGCTTCTTGTATGAAGTTTCTTCCTATTTGTTTATATGTTTGAATGGAATGTAGTTCTGAATCTCCACTTTGTTTGTTAAGCCTTGCATCATTTTTATGGATGAGATCGATGCCATTGGTGGTCGTCGTTTCAGTGAGGGAACAAGTGCTGATCGTGAGATTCAGAGAACACTAATGGAGTTGCTTAATCAACTTGATGGGTTTGATCAACTTGGGAAGGTATATCTTGCTTCTTAACCCCATTTAGTTTGTTTTGAAAACCACAATCTGACTTTGCTTTTAGAAACACCTGCTCCATTTCCTAACTATGAAGGATAGGGAACTATGCCCTACTTTTATTTTCTGTTTTGGTGGGGATGCTAGTGGATGGTGGACCAGTGGTAAGGTTGCAGAATAAATGCATTTCATGCATCTTAATTTTTCCTGATGTATTAAACTTAAGATGCAATTGCAAACATGAATGGTAATGTTAACAAATGGTTTCTTCACTGACCATTTATCGAGCAAAAGAATGAGTGGCCTTTTTCCGGTAGTAATAAAGAAATATAGTTGAGCTGAAATTTGTGAGGAATTTTCTCTTTATTAACTCTAACATTTAAGCTACATCATATTTAGTATGGACTTCTTTCATATACGTAAGATATTATTCCCATAAAATGTAAAGAATATCAACCTTCTGATTTATGTGTCTTCTGTATATTGTGTTTGATCCTCTCTAAAATGTTTGTTCAAGCAAATCTTAGTGGTGGGTTGATAACAATTAACAACATTGCTGTCTGAATGGATGTTGTAGGTTAAAATGATAATGGCAACAAACCGGCCTGATGTACTGGATCCTGCTCTCCTGCGTCCTGGAAGATTGGATAGAAAAATAGAAATTCCATTGCCAAATGAACAATCAAGGATGGAAATTCTTAAGATTCATGCTGCTGGGATTGCTAAGCATGGTGAAATAGATTATGAAGCTGTTGTGAAGCTTGCTGAGGTGAGTTCAGCTTAGATTAGTTTTGTTAGCCAATTGGTGCATGTTTGATGTGTTTTCTGTTGCAAATATGCCAGGGCTTTAATGGAGCTGATCTTCGAAATGTGTGCACGGAAGCTGGAATGGCAGCAATTCGTGCAGAACGTGATTATGTGATCCATGAAGATTTTATGAAGGTGAGTTCGTCTTTGAGGAAGCTATTTTTCTGTGTGTACAAAGGGATTACCCTTCTTGTCACTCACAGGAACAAATAATTTGACTTCTTACTTTGGTTCCCAGGCTGTTAGAAAACTGAATGATGCAAAGAAACTTGAATCTAGTGCTCACTACAGTGCTGATTTTGGCAAGGACTAAAAGCTATTATAAATTCTTTGAGCCATGGATATCTAGGCGGTGAGCATCTTTTGAGCCAGAAACACTTCATGCAATTAGGTCGAGATTGAAGTGGTCTCTTTGGGCTATGCGCTTCCATAGAGAACTTATCAACCAATCTGCAGTTGAATTATTTGCCTAAACTAATTATTTTTGTTTTCTTTTGGATCATGTTCTACATAATTTATATTACTGATCTTCGAATTGGGTCTGGAGTTTGTGCATCATTTTTGTAATTTTCCGATTGTTCCCAAGTCTTATAAATTGAATTAATTCAATTCATTTTTGTTATTTCTATATTAGAATAGTCATTAAGCCAAAACCGACTCTCCTTGAGTGGGTCTAGGCATTTTCCAGTTCTGAATTTCCAGTAGTTCACAAGTTTCTTTGTTTTTTATTACTTAAATCGCTTAATGAAAGTTAACCCTCTTTTCATTCATTTCAAAATGTTTATCTCTTTCCAAATCAATCAAGAATTTTTAATTTGGGTGGCTCACGATTATTTAGGAAATTTTTTCCTTTTTTTATCCCCATTTATGGTTGAAGACAGCGTAGACTGAATTTGCGTTGCAAGCTTCATCTATAAATCTGATTTGGTGTTTATTCATCGGACAAGGGAAGGGTCATAGGTGATGCTACTACCGTTATTTTAAGAGTCTGATTGGATAATATTTTTTATAAGTATTTGTAAAAAAATAAAATAATTTTTTATAAACTAAAATTAATTTATATACAAATTAAAAATTAAATTTTAGAAAAATTAATGAGATAATTTATATAAATTAGTTTATACATAAGATAATTTTAACTTGAAAAAGTTTATTTTATTTTTTTACTTTCTTCTTCAATAAATATTTATTGATAAATTTATCCCGTCATACCCTAATTATAAATCTAATATTGAGTTTGGATTTAAGTTTCACCTTTTTATTAAATTAACCAAAACTCAATCTAGCTAGCTAAGCTGTTATTATTGGTGTGTGGCCGTTTGATCTGAAGTGTTGTAAGTTGAAGTCTAGCTTCCTTATAAACCAAAATTGTCGACCAGAAATAGTGTAAAATTAATGTACGAAATTGATGTTGCCCGGCTGCACAAACCAATGAAATTAAGGTGCAAAATTACATATTACCTTTGTATCCTTTTGTCCTGTGTCTCAACGGGACAGAATGATTGCTAACTATATTGCAATTTTGAGTTAGTAGTCTTCCTCCAGATGTTGGCGTGGTTAACCCCATTTTTCGATGTTGTTCTCTTTGTTAATTTGTTTCTTATCATTCTTACAATTTTGAAGAACCAGAATGCACTTACCAGCTGCAAACCCAATCCCATAGCCTGTAACGATGAAAGGAATTCAACAAAGGTGAGTGGTTACCCATAAAACAAATATCGTATTTCAGAAACAAACAAAAAAAATGGTTTCTCTAAAGAAAAGCTGTACCTTTATGAGAAGTGGATAGTTGGCAGTTAAAGTTACGTAAGTGAGACATGGTCCGACCAACATCCTAGCAAATGAAAATATGGCAGCAAATAGAATCTGTGCCATCATGTGAAACTCAGCTTTTAGCACTTTATATCAATGTTTAATTTAAAAAATTTCAACACATTTCACTTTAATCTATTTTATTTAAATTATTAGTCTCCATTTGAAATCCCATCTATTTACTTTATATTGCATTCAAATAACATTGATTTTACCTTACATTTTGGTTAAACAAATATGTTTTAGTTATTAAACTTCCCTTTATTTTCTTGAATTATCACCCCTAAATATTAAATTAGAATACATTCTTATGATAATGACTTAATCTTTTAGCTTTTATCTAAATTAATTATGTGTAATTTTCTTATAATTTAAATATTTATCTTAAATATTTCTAAATTGAACAATCTAAAATTAAAAAAAAAATTATCTAAAGTTTCTCTTGAATTTTATGTTGAATTCAATACTTTCTGGTTGAAATAAAATCATAAGATTGATTTTAAAACACGGTGAGTTAGTTATTCAACTATAATTTTCCACCCAAATGTAATGTATTCATATTTTAGCTACAATTCACACACAATGATCCGATATACTGAAATAGAAATAAATAAGTGTTCCGAAGGAACCTTTTCTTCTACCGAAGATTGGCTATTGATACACAATCAAGCCATTTTTTCTATTTAATATGATTATTATCTTTATTACCTTTCTTTTCTTACAAAATAAAATGACGGAGATGAATCCGCCTTTAGGAATCATTATCTTAGGAATTATTAAATCTTAGATTGTTCTGATGAATCACATAAATTCTTTGAAATGAAACAAAAAAAAAAGAATTCTTTGTGGTGAAACAAAATATCTCTCATTTCGTCCATGTCGTGGAATATAACATAATTTATTATAATAGATAAATATAATCTTTTAATATTTTAATGTTTGTGTATGAAATATTTGAATATAAAATGTTTTAACATTTGACATTATCCTAAGTAAATATGAATTATTTAATATAAATAAATTTTAAGCCTATTTCGTTCTTACAAGATCAATTTATAAAGTGAGAAAGTATTTAAGTTTTATAAGTTTTTATCATATATTATCTCTAATTTTTGGGAGATTCTAATCTTTTCATTATACTTTTCAAGTTCAATATTATTTAGACTTAGTGTGTGGATGATGTGATTGTTAATTAAATAATGAATTTAGAATATATTTTAATATTATATTAAATTTTAGGCATAATTCAAGTCTAGTAATTTACTTTGTAAAGTGAAAGGTGTAAAAGCTTTATAAGTTCTTTCTAGACAAGAAATTATTAGATGGTACAAGACTATCATAATATTCACTAATTTTTACATAATACATAATTAAATATTAATTTTTTTTATAAATAAAAAAATTGAGTATGTGTCATGTAAAAATAAGTTGAAATTATTAAGTAACAAACTAAGCTAATAATTTTTTTAACACTATTATTAATCAATTTGAGATTTAAGTTTTTTCAAAATATATATTTTTATGCTTGGACTTAGGGTGTGAATAAATATGACGATGAGCATGAACCTCCTCCCTCTGATTATCTTGTGAAAATGGTTACAAAATGTTGGAATACATAGAAAGAGTGATGTAGCAGAAAGAAGGTAAACCGTTACAACCAATTGAGAGATCATGTACGGCTGTACCCTATGGAAAATGAGTGTGTAATATGAACAACAGAGCAGCAGGAATAACCAGGACAAGTGTGTAATGTGTACAGCTCAGCAGAAAAAGAATACAAACACAAAAATAAATAAATTTTAGTAATATTTGGCAACAAAAATCATAGTTATTCAACCTTGTATTGATATATTGTACAGTGGGTGTATCTTTTCACTTTTAATCAAATGTACTTTCAGAACTAAAACAATTTTTAACCATTACTACTTGTTGTACGAAACAGCATGGATACACTTCAATCTACCCAAATAAAGGCCTAGACTTGAGAGTTTTACATTACTTACATCTGCAGCCAAATTAAGGAGGGAATCTCTGTAACCAAGCTCTTTTAAAAACTCCCTCAAATGCAAGAATGGACTTGATATCTCTGTTATCCATATTGTCGCTACCATTTCTGATCCACACTGCGCACAATTAAACTCACTAGCTAAAAAAGCGTTCTAAAAAGGAGGCAATTTTCACAAATTGAGTAACAACTACTCCAAAATTTTACTGCCAATCTAGATGACCAAATATTTTAATTATAATCTAATTGTATGTGGGTTTTAGATGACCAAAAGAAGAGAATTGTTGGTGTAAAGGAGAAGAAGCACAAGACATTTTCATAAATGAATGAATGAATGAATGAATGATTACCTTTTGATAGGAAAGACCAGCTCCAATTCCAACAATGCTTACCAAATGGTGGAGGGTGTTGTCTAGATTGACTCTTTCAGCCAAGTGACAGCAAGCTAAATCATATATCATATAAGAAAGGCTCACTGCCAGAACCTGCATCTGCTCATATCAGAGTTCAACAACAACATTTTTAGTGCCAAATCTAAACAATTAAAAACATATATAACAACATTATTGCAATTAATCCATCCAATACCTGCTGGGGTGAAGATTTTGAACCCACAGGACAGATTGGACACTTCCAATCTTCAACAGAGCGCCAAGCCAATGTTACTGCCAAAGTTGCATGAAGCGTCGACACAATGCGGTTGCAGAAATCGAAAGAGCACTTGCTAAATATTCTTCTCACTAGGACAAATGCTGATGTCCATGAAATTACTCCAACAACAATCGTCTTTATAACATACTCTTCCATTTCTCTATACTGCAAAATATGTCTTCCCAAATTACAATTCAACTTTCAGCAAATTCGTTACTGTATAAGCTTGTATATATACACACATGCATACAAATATTATATGGTTCAGAGTTCAGACCTTTAACTCTGTGAATGACACTTGAGAGTTTAGAGGACCCGGAGAAATAATAATAATAACTTGCATTCCATTATACAACTGCCACCAGAATAGGGTGAATTAATGGAGTGTGACAAAGTATAGATACAAATGTGGCTGAAATTATGAGATAAGATATATATAAAATAATTCTTACAGCAAATTGTATAAATTATTTTTTTGTGTGTATCTCTCTCTAACACATAATTAATTACACCAAACACTTTTTTTTATATAAATAACATTTCTAAAAAATTATTATAATACTGAGCTATATGGTTTTGGTTAATTTCAATCTCCAAATGACATGCAATATTATTATTTATTTTTTTCATACATTAAAAATTTAAATACATATTATATAAATATTAGTTGGATTACAAAAAGAGATATTGTGGGAAAAGAATATGTACTTTGTCAAAGAAATTATATCACAACTACCACATTTATTATGTGTATGCATGGACAGATAGATGAAATGAAATATTATGCTGCTATGATAATTGGTAGCTAACGGTGGACCAAGACCAATAATCATAACTGAAGAAGGTGATGGTGCAGAATTGCATACACGTATGTATGAAAATGAAAGCAATGAGAAACGCGGTTGCATTTTACTATATTTAGGGTTTCTCTAGTTTAGTTGATATGTTATGTCACCGTAGTATCGCGGGTTCCATTTCTTTATTGATGAAAGGTAAGTACGCGACGGAGGATTAACATTGAAGCCAGGCTATAATCAGTTGGTAAGCATGATTTAGCAGATGAAATGAATATAAATTCATGCTCAAGGTTCAAGCGTTATTTATCTATTTAGAGAGAGATTGTTTAACATCCCAAAATATTGAAGAAGAAAAATAATTAACTGTTCTCTTAACTTTTTCAAACACAAACACATGGTATATTTACACACATGTGATAGACAACTCATCTTTTTTTTGAACTTGCCATTATTGCTTGGATTCATAAATATAACAATATGAATTAGTTAGAAAAATTAATTTATATGCATAATCGTCAATTCATAATAAACATTTTTTTTCACATTTTTATAAGATTCAATTAACTCAATCATCATCGAAATGAGAAAAATTAATTTAATTAGATAATAGTATTATTTATCTAAATTTATGTATTTTTCAAAATTATTTCTGACATTAATTAGATATATTTTTATTTTTTTATATAAATATTTTTATTAGTTTTAACTTTTTTTATCTCTCATCATTAATATATTTACTGCTTTAATTTTCATTGGTTATGTATTTCAAAAATCAAGATAAAATTTTTAAAATACTCTTTATGTAAAACAAAATTGGACTATATAAAATACTAATTTATTCTACTTATTATTTATTTATCTTAAAAAAAATTATAATTAAAAATATTTTCATAAAAAAAATTATAAAAATATTAATGGATGAAATATTTTATATTAATTTCTTATATAAAAAAAATCAAGACGAAGTACATTAGTAGGTATTTGACAAGAGTATAATTTGTATGTTAGTTATTATAAAATTCAAGAAATTTATTATACATTATGGTAGTAATCGGATGATATTGCAAACCCTTTTACATTGTTTACTCTTAAAAACAAAAAAAAAAAAAAGTGGTGAGATGTCTCGATTCTTGTTGTTTACTTACGCCTCACCTGGTTCGCATGCGTCCATATCTTATTTTATGTTGTTTAACTGTTCCAAGAAAATAGAAAGTACGGTGAATTCGAATTCATAAATTACAGTGTTTGAAAATTTGAAATGTAAAAATTATAATTATTAATTTTTTTAAATCATATATAAGGTATAAAAAATTATATCTAAAATGTTAAACCAGAATAGCCATCTTAGTTGAATTTGTTTACTTAAAAAAATATTAGTTGAATACTACTTAGATATAAAAATTTTGTTTATAGATCATTTATTAATATTTTTGTAAATATTTGTTATATATGAAGACATGTTCTAGACTCGATCAATATAAATTTATCTTAAACTTTATATATATATATAACTGATGTCTACACATGATAACAATAGAGTTGAGTTTCATTATTTAGTTAAAATTTTTTAAAATATTAAGTAAAAATAGAAAAAAAAACTAAAAATTAGGGAAAAAATAAAAATTTTATCTCAAAAATTAGATTTAGAAAAAAGAAAATAATTAAATACTGAGTGTTTTCATATTTGATTATGCTCCAGTTGAGTGGGGTGAGTTGCAAAATTCCCAAATTCAATACCTATTATGATTCTGAATTGGCTCATACTATCGACACTATGTTTGATCTTCGCACCATTAGCCTACCCTGGAATGGTGGCATGGAAATAGCTTTATCGATTCCTCTACACCGTAGCCATGTTGATGTTGGGACAAGTTCTGGTTCGATAATCCCAACGTTGTCTGAAAAGTGCAGCATGTTCATGCTCGGTATGGGATTCGTGGGGCAATCACTTGCACGCAAACTCCACAACCAAGGATGGTTGGTTACTTTGATTACATAACATAACATTCTCTTCCCTTCAAATTTTCTCTTATTGGGTTTATGATTGTTGGTAGGGTTGTGTCTGGGACTTGCACATCCCTTGTAAAGAAGAAGCAGCTCCAGGACATGGGCTTTCATGTTCACCTTTTCGATGCAAACCACCCCGAGTCAGTCAACTGATGATTTTGCAATCAAGTTTTCTTCTTTTCTCGAAAAAAAAAAACACAAATTGTTATGTGGGTGTTAATTGGATTAGATTTCCAACTTGAGGATAAAGGGCATTGTTTTAATGTATTGCTGCACCATAAGTACTATGAAAACTTAGAATTTGTAGTTGCTATGAGGATTTCGTGGTGAATAATATTTTGAGGATTAGGTCTTTAATTGAGTTTAATAAGGTCGTGTGATCCATGTAGCCTATTTCACCTAATGAGATAAAACTTTTGTTGTTGTTGTTTTGCAGTCTGGACCTCCTACAACTATTGAAAAATTACACTCACATTCTTGTTTCTGTCCCTCCTGTTGTGGGAATTGGTGATCCGGTATGATTATACTGTAACAACTGTTATATGTCACCATTCAGATTTTGTACTCTGGGGGTAATCTCTTTCAGCTTTCCCTTTTCTTTAGTATATTTTATTGATTTGTAGATGCTTCGGCATGAAGAACTTATAAGAAGCTCGTTGGTCGATGGGGATCTTCAGTGGCTCTGTTACTTGTCTTCAACTAGTAAGTCTTAATTGAAATTAGTCATGAGTTTAATGCTACGGTTTAGTCATGCACTTATATGAAAAATTAGCGTTTCATGCCTTCTCCTTTTTTCTTGGGAATAATTCGTTTTGTGGTCTGGAGCTGCATTATATATTAGATAGTGTTTCTACAATACTTTGGCTTTTCAGAGTTAGTATCCTTTGAAAGTCAGAAGACATCTTTTCTTGCTTGTTCTTTGCAAAAACTCTTCCGGCTGGTGTTAAAGTGCAGCGCTACTTGGTGCTCTTTGATGATTGAAAGTTCTTCATTCTTATAATAATTATAAACTGAGACATTGTTGGCTGCATGATTTGAAGCGGAAGGGGATGTCTCTAAGATAATTTTTCTGATGAGCTGATAAAGAATATGTTATTGTTATGTACACTTTTTCCGGTTAAGTTGGTCTTACAGGAAATTCAGTTTGTTCTGGCTGCTAATTTAATCTGTCAACAGTAGTCATAAGATTAACTATTTGTTCCAAAAACAAAAATATTTTGACCGTTTGTTGAGTGGATTGACCTAAGGTTTCTTAGATTCCTTTAAAGCTAGCAAGAAAGATTTCATTTTAATAAAAAAAATGAAAATATTATAAACATAAAATAAGCTAGCATGATTTAGCTTATGCATAAAAGGAATAACATGGGATTCAATTCATACATTTAGTTGCCACACTGGTTGTTAGATAATAAACTTGAGGCTTTCTAGAACTAGGTTTGCCCCACTACAAGCCATGTGCTGCTGCTTAGACATATTTTTCTAATGCTTTCAGATTCAAATGTGATGATTGAGACACTTTTTGTCTTGCAGGTGTCTATGGAGACTGCGACGGTGAATTGGTGGATGAGGAGTAAGAGAGTGTAACTAAATAAATCACTTGCCTTCCAAAATTTCTGAAACTTCTCTGTTAGTTGGCTCTTATTGTGTGCATCATGCTGTGACAGTTACCCAACAAACCCGGAAAGTGAGTTGGCTAAATTAAGGTTAACTTCTGAAGAAGTCTGGTCAGATTTGGCTCACGATATAGGAATCTCACCACTTATACTTCGACTGGGAGGTATCTATGGCCCTGGTAGAAGGTACTTACCTTTGTTATTGTAATTTATCTTTCAAGTAATGTTTCTATTATCAGTTTATTTATAGGATCTGCAAAAGCCTACAATTTTTTGTCTTGAGTTGGATACCATGACAATTACTTCAAACCTGTCATTCCAAGGATATATACCATTCAATAAGTGTCATATCTCATATGACACATAGACTCGTGTGAAATTTAAATTATAAATTTGGGTTTATGCTTACATGGCAGGTTGCTCTGTCACTTAAACTGCAATTCAGCATATATATATAGAATATATATATATTCTTTTGGCTTGAACATTTCTTTTGTTTTAGTGCTGTTGATACAATAATCAAGCAGAAGCCCATGTCTGAAGGTCAGAAGAGGAGAAAACACCGAAAATATACGTCCAGAGTACATGTAGATGACATCTGTCAGGCACTTATGGCTACTCTTTATGCATCTTCCCCCAGGTGAATTTCCACTATAATTAACTTTCTGGTACATTTATCACCCTTGTGAAATGTTTCTAAACTAACTAGGCAAAAATCTCCAAGAGTAAAGCAAACTGGCAGGATTATCAAACTATATATTCTACTGTTCTAGTCCCTCCTGCACATCTTTAGTAGAAGGTTATGACAGTTAAGTGGCTGGAGAAACACAAATCTTGAATTTTTAAATTTGTTTCAATGCCTTCATCATGTGTATTTATCATTGCAATTTTAGAAAACAAAATTGTACAATACAAAACAGATGAAGTTGTATGCATTCTCAAAACACATGTAGAATATTCATCCAAATAAAGTAACAACTACTGTAAATACACGTGGTGAAGGTATTGACTGAGTCTGTTTATTTAACAAACACAGATCTTAAACCGGAGATTTATTTGAATTTCTTCATCGTGACCATGCAAACCATACCGACCACCGTTTAAATGCTTAGAGTATTGTAAATAAACATGTTGAACCGGAATTTATATACAGTATTATCTAAATTTTTGTTGTGTATGTTAGTTAAGGTTTTAAAAAATGGTTCACAACCATGATTGTGGCTACAATGTCAAGGTTTTGGTGATCTCTTTGACAGAAGTTGTGACTGTATCAGCCCCATTTATTCGCAATTTTCTGCAATATAAAAAATGGTGATGAAACAAAAGCCACTACCGTGACCACAATTCAAAACCTTAATTAATATTCCCTATCTTCTTCATTGTACGTTGACCCATACTATTGAGCCTAATTAGAAAAATGTGGACAAGAGCATTTCTTACACAAGCATTTAGTAGTGCCCTTGAGTACAACCAATCAAAAACTTGGAATATATTAAAATAAAAGAAAATTAGATATGTATTAATAGTGGGAAGTATTTTTACACCGTCATAATCACAATCTGCACGGTAAGTTTGTTGACTTTAATAATTATTATTTTAAAAGTCATACCAAATATGATTTCTAATTAGTTAACTGTATAAAAACTTTACATTAACAATGTATATTCATTAAAGTTTTAAAATAATGACAGAGTATGTGGGAGAAGTTGTTTTAATATTAAGAGTTTCTTTATTGGTTGTGCTTATTGGCTCTATGGTCAGACTTTCTTTAAGGGAAGTTTACAATATCGTTGATGATGACCCTGCTCCGAGGGAAGAAGTATTTGAATATGCAATGAAATTGGTGGAGAAAAAGTGGCCGGGGTTGAAGTTACAAAGTGTGGAGCAGAGGCAGAAAGAGTTGTCAATTGTAAATCCAAGGGGTGAGAAGCGAGTGTGTAATGCCCGAATGAAGAGGGAACTTGGGGTGCAACTACTCTACCCTGATTATAGATCAGGATTAAAGACCATAATTGACCACATTCAGACTCCATTCTAACAGAGATCATGAATTATAGCTGAGTTAGTTGTAGTTTCAGTTAGGAAGTTATTAGTTGCTTATAGGATTAGGCCACAATAAGCTCTATAAATAAGAGCCTCAAATGTATCTTTTTTTCTTTTTCAATCAATTTAATAGGTTGTCTCGTGAGTCTTTACCACAATTATGAGTTTGATTTTCCCTTTGATTCATGGATTTGTAACAAATTCCACTGTCATTGATCAATGACTTATTTAAGTGTCATCATTATTCAAATCACTTCGTTTTGGTGGAATTAGAGAGAGAGGGGGATATTATTGAAATATAAACAACAATAATATTAAGCAAAAAGAGAGGTATTGTAGAATACCTCTATCACATATAGATTATGATTCCCTTTCCCTTCTCACCAGCAATCGAACTTGGGCCCATGAGGAAATGAACTTCCATCATGACCACGGAGTTCAACACAATGCCAGTGTTCTATCTTTCGTTATATAATTTTTTTAACTTCTTTTTTAATTATTTTTTTTCCAACTTCTCTATCAATTATGAAACTAATTTTTATTATAAACTTAATCACATTTAAAGTTCATCATCCTTCCTTAAGAATGTGTTTAACAAAAAAATTTAGATACTGGCTCAACCTGTGTTGTCATCGCATATATACTTAATTTTATTTGTCATCATCCAACAAATTTTTTTCCATACATACTATAAGGATTTGAAATCCTAATTAAGATACTTAAGTTTAATGTCACTAAATCAATTATTTGTTATTTTATTATTATTAATTTTGTGACCTTGAAATGAAATAAAGATTTTAAATTAAATTTTAAAGTTGATAACCATTTTACGTTCTAAAATAGTAAAATTAATAGAGATATTCAAAATTAGATATTTGTAATACATAAAGTTAAAAAAAAAAAAAGTCAAGATATTATTAGTAGATACTTTCATAAATATTTATTATTATTATTAAGAAGTTTGTTCATAATAAAAAATAAATTATAACTTAGAAAGAAATATAATTTTTAAAATAAGAGGGGTAAAGATACTCCATATACTTTTACACTTATAAAAAATGTACAGTAAAATGTAAGAGATTCCTGAGATTAAACTTACTTAGTTTTATTAAAATAATCAAGTATTAAAACAATATCTTTTTAATTTAAGCATAGTAGCGCTTTTAAGTATAAATCGATACGTTTAAACTATTCATGGTTTGAAGCATGATGAAATGATTAGTATGCTTTTCCTTCCATCAAATTCTATCTTCCCCTTCTCGCCATATAGCACAGCACAGCACAGCACAGCACTGAGACTAAACTTGGAAGCATCAGATTTGAGCCAATATTAATCATTTACAACATTCAGTGATCCTGTCTGACAAATGACAATCTTCAAATACGCCTTGCTCTCTCCTTCCACTTGCAAAGTTATGTTATCTTATATTCATTGGAAATATAAATACAGAAGTTAAGACACATTTAAGTTTCCAGCGTATGATTTTTAAACCTTATTTCGCCGAGTGCAGAAATCTGCAGCAGGTAGAATGAAGCAGTCTGCCTCAGAGAAAACAAGTGAAGCATCTTCATACATATGTATTTGTTTCCTCTGCCTCCTTGTGTTCGTCATTGCTTTGCTTTGGCTCAACATCATTTGCCAAGGGACGTTATATTCATACAGTTCATATGAATCACATCAACCTGACTGGAATTTCTGGTCAAAAGTCAAAACTAATTAATTTAAAGCTTTTAAAATTATCAGTAAAGTTAGACTACATAGAAAAATATAAAATTCTAAATTGATGGCGTTATTGTTACTATAATCAGAGAATGGTTGACTCTTACAGCAAATGGAACTCAATCTTTACGATATCTTGCCCAAAAGCCTTTCTTCCTGGCAGAATCATTCTCCGACAGGGATCGGCTCCACTTGGATCCAAGTGAAAAGTGCCGCCTCAAGAATGGCTTTCCAAATGAGCTCCTCGCACTAGAGCTAGGCTCCATTTTTGAAACTTTTCCTCCCAAATCGATATCTTTTTGGCGATCAAAAACATCAAAACCACCATCAAGGTAGCTATCAACTACACGGTTTCTGGATATCTTGTGGTTCTTGGCCTTCATCTCTGATTCAGCCCGAAGGCCTTTTCTGGACAACTTGGACAAATGCTTATCTCCTCCAACTATACAAATTGGACAAGCTGGATCGTACCTATCTGCCTCTGGTGTCATAGCCTCTAAACATTCTGCATGATATGCATGACCACAGACCAGTACAGCAACAACTGAGAGGTCACTGCTGGCAATAAACTTCTGGTTGCTCCATGTTGATCTCTCAGTCAAAAGCTTTGAGCAAGCCCCACAAGATTGTAGTTCCATGGAGGGAGAATACGAGAACCTGCTACTGGATCCACTTATCTTCAGACGACCAGAGCCAAAACACTCACTATCGAAAGACCACCTTTCCCTTTGGGATGATGCTACCAGCTCAGAGAAGGTGCGCATTGACCAGCCATCAGATGATCCACATAGGGATCCAGCTGCCATTTCATTGCTGCAAGTAGAGAGTACAAATGATGGCCTTCCTTCAGAAATTGAGTTGTCTGGTGATTTCAGACCCATGATTCGACTATCAGAAATCTGTCTCAACAGAGGGTGTGCTGGAGATCGATGTGCCCATCTTGTCGGGGTAGAGTTGGGAAGATGGTGATAGTTATGATTAGGCAAAGGATCTGCTGTAGGTGTTGAGAAAACTGAAGGTATTGAAAAAGAATGATTTGGTATTGAAGATTCCGCCGGATTCTTCACCTAAAAAGAAACAAAAAAGAGTGAGCCCAGTACTACAGTAGAAAGCCTAAAAATCAGATTATGCACCACAAAGCTCATGGTTCCAATTCAGTTGCTCAAAACTAACCACTGTAGAAAAATTGCTTGACATGGACAGATCTGCAACAAGCACATAGAGGAAGAAGAAAGAAAAATCAATGCCAAACAAATAAACAGCAACCAAGGAACCAAAGTGCATTAAAGAGAGCATCAGGAACTGAATGTCAATACCAATATCTGGGACCATTCAACACAACAAACCAAGTTTGAAAACCTTACACTAAACAGGAAAACAGCAATGATAAGGTGGTGAACAAGGAAATATATGATATAAAAAAGACACGCATAAGATAAAAATCCCTTGCACATAAGAATGCAACAGCAAAGTGTTTTCTTTTTTCAAAAGATATATAAAAATTAAACCTAGTGTCAGAAACCTATTGACTTGTCATTTACTTACATTGTTTATGTGTGGGCATTGTTAGGCCTATTTGTATTCATTCTTGTTGCCTGAGTAAATGGTGCAGGATTTTCATTTTTGGATAAGCACACTCAAAGGGCTTTAGTGGCAAGGTTGACTACCAGTAACAAAGGAGGATTTCATGTGGGATAATTGCTCCACACAAAAGGTTTACATAAAGAGAAACTATATTTTAACTGTTGTATCCTCTTCTACGCAACCAAAAGTAAGAATCAAACCTCCAAAAGGGGGTGGAAGAGGCCTAATGAATTGGTTTAACTAAGACCCATCAAACATTGTACTTATGGTAAAGGACAAAAGACTAATAGAGTTCAGGGATTAGCATTTACCAGAAGACGGGGTCATCAGATTTGCAACCAATGCCTCGTCAACAGAAGACTTCAGAGAAATAGGAGTTACAGAATTCTCCAGGATGCTTCCCCCATCAGATAAATTACCTCTTTCAGAACTTAATGAACCTTTTAACTCCATGCTGACATTTCTACTGTCCACATGAGACGTGTGATAGGAAGGATTCTCAATTTCACCAGCAACACGCCCCCGACTATCCCATTGAAAGCTCCACGATGGTGAACACACAACATCTCTATGCAAACTTTCACCTCCAGTTCTGTTAGGAAGATTAGGATCCTTTGCAGCAACACAACAAGCTGATCCCATGATAACTGCAGACAAACATGACAGTCAATCTAAAAAGTAGGCACAAAGACTAATATTACACTGTACTGTACAGACAAATTCAAGACTTGCTGATAATTTTTTTAAAAAGAAGAAATCCAATAGCGTACCGGAAAATCACAATAGAGAACTCAAAAGCCACCTCAATTGCAGAAAGAAACCGTAACCCTACTTCCTCCTGACAAATAAACAAAAAGGAAAGATCATTAAACTTAAGATTTCAATACAAAAAGGGAAGATCATTAAACTTAGATTTCAAAACAACAAACATGTCTTAAAAGCCTTCCAGAGACCAAAAAGCACCAGATAAATAACCACGCTCTAAATTTCAGATTTCTGATGCTCTAACAAATTTAATTCAGCAAACATTCCATAATAAAATTTACCAATAAATTCCTATGAATTGCATACACCAATTAGAAATTAAATATATAAAAAAAAAAACTCCGAACGACCACCACTGTGCTTCAACCGTGAACACAACGCTTCTAAAAATAAACTAAAAAAAGGAAGAAGAACACTAATTTGCTTTAAATATATTCTATAAGTATGACAAACTACTCAATCATCTTGTAAGTTCGTTCAAAACTAGTTCGATTAAAAGATTTCCATATAAGCAACGCGATTCACTAATTATGACTTGCACACACAAACACCGCCATTAGTTCGAAGCATAAATCAAGAGCCAATACTAAGAAATAATAAGCTAATTCGGTTCCTTTTTTTACTACTTCCAAAATCCATGAAACTCACAAAAACAAATCGCCTCTCCGCTATATTTTTTTTCTCGAAGCTCAAAACAATTTCTAGGGTTTCGAAACATTCTAAAGACTAGTAGAGTTTATGTAGACGATTGATTATCAATTATCATTAACGAAACAGAGAAATGGAAGAAGCATGCGCGAATCTTACTCGGAAACTAGAAACTGAGAGAAAAGAGGGAAAACAATTTGGCACTGGTCATCGTCTCGCTGATTAACGCACAAACGGAAAGGAATGGTGCTTTATATAACCACGTCGCGTCCGTTTCACAGCTAAAGCGTCGCGTTGCGGAAGCACAAACCGTTATCACGGCGTTAGGGTAGAAGTTGTTGGAAACGGAAATGGTGCCTCTGTTTCTATTCCATGACTGTGACTCACTGCATCTTCTCCCTTCTCTCTCTCTCTTATTTTTCCCTTCTGCAAACTTCTGTTTCTATCTTTACCTTTTCCTCTTTCCACCTCTCTTCTCTGCGTTACCTGCTCTTTAATAATATTTTTTTAAAACGAAAATAAAAATTGCACGTTGAATATTATAAGCAATGGATGAGAATTTGATGCTTTATTTTCCACCACGTGGAGCGCACTATAAGCTCACATGGACGCAATTTCATTTGATTACATTCATTCCGTGTAAGGAGAAGATTTAGTTGAAAGAAATAATACTTGTATTAAATGGTGTAAACGAAAATAAAATTGCGCAAGCAAGCTTGACCATGGGAAAACCATTGACGAAGATGTCCATGGTTCGAACGGTGGTCAATTTGTGCTATGCTATGACTACGACTATGACCGTTGATACGATTACAAACAACTTCAACTTGATATTTTGTGTGTATCTGTTTAGAAACAATGCTTTTAATATGGACCACGCCCACCAATGAAGGTGACTTGACCTTGCGTTAAAATTAATTCGCCAACCTCATTTTCCTCCACCTCTTCTTTTTTACAAGTCAATGAAATCGAATTATTATCAAGGTTGGCTGAACTCACATTGCAATTTCCACTAACTTGAAATGTTTGACTTTGATTTTACTTACAGGTGTTAACCATTACATAATTAAGGACCGAAAAGTAAAATAATTTAATACAAGTTAATGGAAACAAATTATGAAGCTAGACTAAACTCAATTTGCAATTTGCACTGCACTAATTAAAATGGTTTGACTTTTATTTTATTAGGGAGTAAAATGTAAAAACAACTTGCAAAGCATAATATTTAATATTATTAGAGTTTTGTTAGCTAGTATTTTTAGAGTATTAAATACAAAATTTATAATAGAATTTTTTATTGGAAATTCAATACTATTTCTTCTTATAAAAAGTCATAAGTACTGGTTTTTATGTATAAACAAATTTTAATTAATTTTATTTTAATAAAATAATTTTATTAATATTTTTCATTTATTATAAATTTTATATTTAATTATTTTTTTTATCAAATTTCAATGAAGGATAATTTATATAAAAAAGTTATTATTAAATAAAATTAATATAATAAATGGTGCTTAACTAATTTTTTTACTTAACATAAATCATTTTTTATATATTTAAGACGAGAGAGTGTCTTTTTATTCTTAGTTTCATGTTACTCCATTTGTCTCTAAAGATAATCACACATATTAAAAAAAACTAACTACACAAATTATAATGAAAAATAATTATTTTTGACAAAAGTATTCTTAATAAAATATTTAAAATACAGTTAAAAGTTATTTAAATATTTAAGTGAGATATTAATAAAGAAAAGCATATTAAAACACAATTAATATTTTCCTATTTTTTTAAGATGAAAAACATTTTGAAATATTTTAAAAGACCTAAAACGACATATCATATAAAATACAAAGATTAATATGAACATTTTATTTTTAATTCTTTAACTTTTGTTTTCCATTTATAAACTAGTAATTTTTAATAAAGAATATTTATTAATTTCTTTTCCATTATCGTAACCCCGCTTTATTTATTATTTATTGTGATGCTATATTAATTGGTGATTTATGTATGTGGTTGTTAAAGTCATTGTTGACTTTCGTTGCATGTCTGCTTAAAATGCAACTAACACCCTTTCTGTTAAACTTCTTAAAAAAGCATTTATTAGAAAAACTTTAAATGATTTATAAACACTACAGTCTACGGCTCTCTTTTTTTTTCGAGTACATTGTTAACGGTACAACTTGCTCCTGCATTGGGCAATGGATATGCATGGCTTCAACCAATAGAAATATTATACAAAATAATTGTGGCTCCCTCCACTCCAAAACTCAATTAATTAATTTATTAGGATTAAAAAATTAGTTTACTTAGATAATAATATTAAATTTACTTATATTTTTCTAAATTACGCATAACGTCAATAATTTTTTTTTATACATATTTTATATTAGTTTTAATTCTTTTAATTTTTTGTTATTAAAATATTTATTAATTTAATTTATTAACTAATAATTAAATATATTTTTGAGAAAAATAATTATTTTAGATTAGTTATTATAAAATGGACTAAGACAAAATTTAAATTTAGATCTTATAGAAAAGATGGAGAGTATGCAACTTATTACGTCAAATGTGTTATCTATACTTCCTCCTTTTTCATTGATTTTAATTTTTTCTTCTTCAAAATATTAATATAATTATTTAACTTAATTAAATATTGAAATAAAAAAGATAAAATGTACACATTCTTCACTCTACATTTCCAACTAGCTTCAAATTTCTAATTTATTGCTTCATAGTTAATATCCATTCTGTAAAATTCTTCAGTTGTAATGGACCTCTGCTTATTGCTTTCTTTATTATCTTAACTGAAAATAAAAAATGCGAAATAAGAAGCATATATTATCAACTATCCACCAAAACCTAGTATAAAATAAAGCTTTCATTGTAAAAGACAGTGAGAGTTTAATACTAAGAGGTTGTTTGCGTTTTGTTTTTTAAAAACATTTTTTAATTAAAAACATGTAATAAATTTAATGATTATAATAAACTTTTCATAAAGCCAAAAAAAAACTAATTTACTGTTTTTAAATTGAAAAGAATACCATATGAAAAAATAAAAATTATTTTATAAAATAACTTCTTTAAATGGATCATAAATACAAAAACAATAATTTGTTTTTGGTCAACAAAATTCAAAACAGTAATTATATAGAATGGAAAAATGTACCAAAAATAAAATAGAATGGGGAAAGGCTCATGGGCCCAAAGTTTTTGTAAAGCCCAAACAAACTGAAGTTTGTTTTAGCCTGAAACTAAAAGGCCAATTTCAATTTGGGCTACTTTCTTTTTTTTTTGTGGGGGGATTGGGGCATTCGAACTGGGTTGTCTCACTCTCACAAATCACAATCAAGCTAGGTATTAGGAATTTAGGATGATGTCGACGAAACGAAATTAAATTATCATAAATTCGTTACAATACATGTTAAACTTATTTAAAACTAATTGGTATGCAAAATCCTCAATTCTTTTATCATAATAATATGAATATTATACCTTTTCCAATATTCACATTTTATTTGTAGTAGAGCTCAAGCATCTTGTACAACTATCATGCATAGTTAAAGGAAGCCGTCGTAAAAATAATTAAATATAAACCCATATTTAATAAACATTTATACATTCTATTTCTATTCTAGTCGAGGCACGAGAGAGTGTGAGAGAGAAGGGAGTATCTATTGTCAATTTGCCACTCTTGCGTGTCTATTAATATTCAAATCCAGATATTTTTATTTAAAAATCCCTCCTCCTCCTTTGTTAATTTAGGAAAAGAAATATTTAAAATAATAGACGCCGCGACAGTGCCATTCTGTCAAATACAGGTTGCGTCATGAAACTGTAACAAGCTTTTTCACTTTTTGGTCTGGAAGAATTTTTTGAATTAATTTTACATTTCTCTTTATTTCGCATCGGTGCTATTGACATATATGGTGTCCATCACTTTATCACTTTAGTTTTATCAAAAGGCAATTAAGAAATCAGAGATCACGATCTATGTAAACAACTAAGACAAGCAGCTTTTGGTTGGGGCAAGAACCAATACCATATAAAAGCACACCCATAACATACACATTATATTAATATCTAAAAAAAAAAAGGCAGAGAATGCACTTACACACAGTTCCACCGACATCCATTTTCCAAAACATTGGACAGTGGCGAGTAGCATGCCACTTTGGTGACCTAACATGTGATTGGATTCCATTATTTAAACCACATGTAGCAAGCAAAGATCCGTCACTCTAATAATAGTTAAAATAAACATTGGCTGAGCTGAGCCTAGAAGGTACTTGTAATATTTACCAGTGAAAGACCGAACAGAAACACTAAAGACTAGTACAATGAAGCAAGTAGTAAATAATATAATAATTATAGAGATTCTTCACCACTGGAACATGTCTGCAGCGGCCACAATTGGTTGGTTGAGATAGGGCATGTGCATGGGATTGATGAAATAATTATTGTTATTGTTATGATCTGATTCAGTTGAGAGATAGCAATAATCGGTTTGGTAGAGGGCGGTGGTTGAGTTGATGAGGTAGATGATATCATTGAGTGATTGCAAGGTTTGGGTGAGTTCGGTCTTCTGGGCCCTGAGAACGGAATTTTGAGCCTGGACATTGAGATAGTGTTGTGTGGTGATGTTCACTTTGGTGAGGATTAGGCTATTTTCCTTTTTGAGGCGGTCCAATTGTGCAATTAGGTCATCCACGTGCTCTTGCTTTCGCTTCCGTGATCTTTTCGCCGATTCCCTATTTGATTGCTTTCTCTTCCATTTTCTCTGTTCCATCAGAACCTGCAACTCCTCCTCCGACCCACACCTCTCAATCAACTTTGTGCTCATGCTCGAGCTTCCACTCCATGAGGCCATCCTACACCAAACTCACTCTACGTACTACTAGACTACAAATTTTTAAATATTGGCTAATATAGATGATAATTATTATTATTTACTAGTTTATAGAATCATATATAATAATAATAATAATAATAATAATAATAATATACTAAAATTGAAGTGGTTTTGTGGGATTTTAATTATGAGAAAACATAGAACCAATAGAGGAAGACAACGGAGAAAGATTGAACTAAGTGGGTCCTGCGTCGGAGGGAGGAATTTATCATAAACCCGGAACGGAGGATTTCACTGAGGACTGGAGACATGAATTATGTCAAACATGAACACATATATTAGAGGTAATATTAGGCATCAAGATTGAAATTAAAGGAATTCATATGATGCAAAGAAAAAGAAGGAAAAGGGTTTGGTAACAGAAGGAGGAAGAGAATGTGGAGGTATGAGAGGGAAAGAGGAGAAGAGGAAGTAAAAATTGTAGTAGAAGGGTCAATTTATAAGAAGAGAAAAGAGACATGGGGGAGAGTGAAAATAAAATAAAATAATAATGAATGGAAAATGGGGTGAATAAAAGCAAATGGCATCGGAATATCCTGCAAGGGTGGGACCGGAAGAGAGGCCATGCTTGGTGGACAAAAACTTTCACAACCCTCCAATTCCAGCTATGAGATATCGTGTCTTCAATTGTTTACATGTTTCAAAATCTAAGATTTGAGTCTTCTATTTATTTAAGTTACCATTCTTCATCTATTTCAACTTTTATTATATGACAAAATAAAATAATTATCATTTTGAATATTAATTTCAGTAAATGTTATAGTTGAAATTAGAGTTAATCAATAATTTCTAATTCTTTAAATTATTAATAAATTGTAACAGAGGAAATGCTTTGGAAGCACCCACCAAATTCTCAAGAAATTAAAATGTATTTTTTACAATTCATTTTTTATATCTCCTTCTTTATAATAAGAAAATGCATGAGAGGTCAAAAAGAGAAGCATATAGATAAAGGATTGATGAGTGAAAATACAATTAGTCCCTTCTCAATTCGATTCTTTGCACCTTGCAGCATGCACATCCATCAAACATATACGATGATCTTTAATCTTGTCATTATCTACCCTCTTAAACACTAAAGCCAATTTTCATTGCCTTGGCAGTACTTGACTCCACTGTCGGTTTGTTCTTAGGCTACTATTGTATTTCACTGATTTTGTCAAGGCCCGTAATAATACTATCTTCTTATTTAAGAGATAGTTATATTATATTATTTTTTGAGAAATAAAATGTGATCAATTTTAATTTATTTTAAGTAAACTTTTTATTGTCTGTTTGGTAGAATTTTTTCTCAACACAATCAACAAATTTACATATCCCAAGACACATTTAATTAAAGAAAGAATATTTTTCTTTGGTTAAATGGCTATTTGACACCTTTAAAATGTTAAAATAACAAAAATTTTAGCAGCATTGAATAATTAGGGTGGAATGATCTATACATATTATTAATATTGGGATTAAATAGTATTTAGGTCCATCACCAAAAATAAATAGGTAGGTTTTAAAAAAATCTGAATTTAATGTCACTTCAAACCATTACTTATTGGAATTTAATATCTTATATTATTATATTATTGAACTTGTACTATCTTATTTTTGTAATATTAAAACAATTAAAATATAAGATAACCATAGTTCATATAAGATATAATAACTCATATATTTAAAATTTTAATTAAAAGACACTAATAATTTAAATGTTTCTTATATTATAATTTAATCATGAATTATTTTAAAATTAAAAAAATTTAGCATGTCTAAAATGATTTTTAATCCGTTCATATTATATCAATATATCAAAATTAAAATATTATTCTCTGTGCAAAATACCATACCTATCTCTTTCTTATTCTGAAATATATTAAGAATTTCTCTATGTCCCAATAGAGCGCATAAGAAAGCTAATAAGTAATGAAGATCAAAATAGCAAAACATACCTTATCTCAGCAGAAAAGAAGCAAAAGGTACCTTATTGGCATAAATTGACATGTTCCTCGCTTTTTGACAGGGTCCCTCACTTTCTAAACTTACCTTAATTTCTTCCAATGCTATAAGTGGCTTGGATATTTCCTTTTCAATGTCATTCACTTCCAACAATTACAGACAATCCTACATCATCTCCACCATCAACATAAACTAAAGAAATGGAAGCAATTAGCATATATAATATGAACAAAAATTAATCCTTCTTATTTTGCATATCATACTGCATTGTAAAATGGCATTGTTTAATTAATATTGTAGTGTCTCAATCAAAATTATCTCCAAAGAAAGAATATTTATGAAAAACTAAAAATATAATTTAGTTATATAATATGGAGAGTTGTTACGATACCTTTATATTTAGGTTTAGAAAGGTAGAAAGAATAGAACTTGGGATCATCTAAGCAATTTGAAAATTTATAATTAATCACTAAACCAAAATATCTATTTGGTTTATAAAGTAAAATATATATTATACATAATATTATTCTATGATTAATGTGTAAATTTAATTTTTATTTAATTTTTAATTTTTATCATTTTAATTTTAAAATATTTATTATTTAATTTAAATATTATAATGATTACATTACTTTTTAAATTAAAATAATAATATTTAATATTAAAAAAATATATTAACTTACATAAATAATTTATAAAATTAATTAAATTATGTGTATTCTAAATTAAATAAATCAACTAAATTATGTGTATTCTAAAATAAATTTAATTAAATAGTTAAAATTTTATATTTTTTATAAATTAGTATAATTTAATAAATAAATAATTTATTATTTACTGCTCCGATTAAGGATGGAATAAAGTCAAACCGCCTATTAGGGATTTACAGTCAAACCTTGCCTGTTTAGCCCAAAGCCTAGTCTCAATTTTTTTTTTAAAGAATTAATTAAATAGGTTAATCCATATGTTTTTTTAAAAACTTATTAAGTATGACGGGGCGACTTGTTCATCAAACATATTATTTTTAATAAAAATATTAATATTAATATAATATATAATATATAATTATTTTAAAAAAATTATAAAATTAGTTTATTTCATCGTTAACTAGTTTTTAAAATAATCAGTCTTTATTGAAAAATTTTAACAATTACATTATATATAATGACTATTTTAAAAACTAGTCAATAATAAATAGTGGTGTATAAACTTAAACCATTACCTTTTAGTAAAGAAAGCATATATTAATATAATAGGTAACCATTTTGAGTTTATACACTATCCCTTCAATCTTTTTTATATGACCTAAATTAGAGTTTTACTAATTGATACAACATTTATTGGTGAAATAGATATGTTACTGGTTTAGTAATTTTGAACTTATTATTTCTTATGTGAAATAACATGTGAGTATAATTGTTTAAATGAGTATATATCTTTTTTTCACATGTAAATCTAAATATTCAAACTTAGTCTACTTTACGGAAGTTTTATTGATTATTATCATAAAATATTTTCTTTTAAAATCATGTGCTTATTTAAGTATAGGTCATTGACAACCTTAAACCAAGTCAAGCTTAAAAAAAAAGCTATGACAAATAACAGACTTAGGCTTAGGCATAGAATTATGAAGTAGGTCAAGTTAGGGGTGAGCATGGTTTAATCCAACCTAACCCGCTAACCCGGTCAAACTTAAGGTTGATTTGGACAGGTTCGGGTTTTGAAATTAGACCTTATATATTTTGATGACGGATTCAGGTTGTGCCTTAGGTCATCCCAACCCAGTCCAATATCCTATATTTTCTTAAAAAAATTAATAATTATGTATTAATAATAAAATTTTTATTTAATAGATATCATTTTATATAATATAATATTATTTATTTAAAATATATATTATAAATCCCTGTAATATATTAGATAAGTACTATATATAATTTATATTTTACAAATAAATCAAGTAGATTTTTTGGTTTAATAATTATAGTTTTCATATCGTGTGAAAGGTCACAAATTTCATTTTCTCTGTAATATAATAAATTTTGCGACATTTTTCAATATATTTTTCTCATCACCACATCATCTGATTAAAATTAAAAATTATAAAGGACTAAAATTAAAAAAAATATGTTATCGATGTATTTAACTAAGGCACCGAAATCCCTCCAAATTTACCATATAATATGTTCACTTGCTAAACACACCCACTTGCTAACCGCCACCTATACAGAGGTTAATTTACGGTGAATTAGTTATTTTGTCAAAATTATTTTTTTTCATTAATCTAATATTAATGGAAGATTTCTATTGAAAAAATTTCTAATAAAATTATAATATTTATTAATGAAAAGGTCAAAATATACGAAAAGATTGTAAAGAAACATTCAAATATAATAATAGAATAGTATTTTTAACAATTATACTATTTATTATTTTCTTATTTTTAAAATCATTTTCTTTTTCTTTTTTTATGTATAGTATCATAACCATTAGATTTCAAATTATTATTTCTTAACAGATATATAATTAGAAATTGAGGCTGAACATTATTTACTTTAAGTCTAAAACATTCTCATATGAGAGGGCATTGATCCAACACATCTGGCATATGTAGTGAAAAAAATCTAGATGACTTTTGTGTGAGGAGCATCCCTGTAGATAATATGTATTAAAAGGAAAATAATTATTGTACCTTACCTTTAATTTGTTAAACTTTTTTTTTTTTTTACATCTACTTGTTTGAAAAAAAGAAAAAGAAAAATATGGTTTCCCTTTTATTTTATAACTTTGAAACCTAATTATAATGTAAGAAGGTAATACTAAACGGACATAAGCTAACGTTATTGGTATGGAAAATAAGGCAGTTCAAGAGATTTAAATTTGCGTAAAACTAAAATTTTAATATAAGCCCTTTTAATTTATTTAGAAAAATTAAAAAATAAATATTTATTTGAGTATGACTGCTTTGAATTTTTAAGATATACGTAATTTTTTATGAGATTTTATAATTAATTAATTTGTTAATATAGATAATATATTTAACCTTTTTTGGAGATGTATATATTAATTTTAGATGATATTTTTATTAATTTTAATGAGGAAAACTTCTTTAAATTTGAAGCAATAATTATAGGAACTATTATAATATTATATAAATATTATATGCATTTTGGAAAAAAAGAACAACTTTTTTAATGTGATTAGGTATGTTAATTAAAATATTACTTTTACTTTTATAATCTTTTTGTAATTTTCAATTCTAAAAGTAAGTTTAAACCACAAATCATTTGTTATATTAATGTTTGTATTCGTGTAATGCACCAGATATATAAATTATTTTTCAATTTAATTTTAATTATAATTAAACACAGACACGTATATAATTCTTAAAATTTCAAATTATGAACGGTAATAACAATATAACTATAATTATTAATTATTGAATAAAATCTCAATAGGTTTTACATAAAATTGTATGGACTTTTAAATTTAATATTTCCAGTGTGTGGGTGTGTTTATCAAAAGTGATGGACTGAAACCAAAAAAGTTTGTGTTTACTAAAAGTGGTACGATTTTGATTCTTCGAACTAAAAACTAAAAATCCGTGTTTATGTTAAAATGTAAGTGTGTGTTTATATTTAGTTTCAACATTTATCAAAAGTAATATGATTTTAATTTTTTGAGAGACGAAAAATATGAATTTATGTTAAAATGTGTGTGTTTAGTTCTAATATTTATTAAAAAAATGCAGTTCAAGTCTTTTTATCATGAACTAAAAATACATATTTTTGTTAAGTTATATAAAGATTAAAACATATAATTATTTTATAAAAACACCAAAAATATATTTTATCCAAATTTCTCTTACTTTACTGCGGGATTATATATGTGGTAGGTAGCATATTGTTCTACTGTAACATCAATTAGCTGATGCTTTTCATAATTATGGCACTTTTCTTTTACGGCCGCAGAACTTGATGCAGAACTGTCTGTGTCTTCTTTTGCACCTAAGGGTTATATGACATACCATTATAACAAAGAAGGAAATCACAACACAATTGAGAAAAAAAAAAAAAAAGGGTAGAAAGTCTCTTGAATTAATTTCGGACAGTGGGGTTTCCATACATATGAAGGTTCACCTCAATTATTGTTGGTAAAGTATAAAGTTCAGTTAGTGTTTCTGATATTTTGGTAGTAGGTGATGTTTGAGAGAGGAAAGTGGTCCCTCCAAAGACAGAAACCTCAAGCATAAGTGTAAAGCTAGCTCAAAGTCGAGTTTCATTGTCATTAGTGTAGATGTAAAATTATTTCAATTTAATGAATAATTTTAAAATTGAGTATTAAATATGTAATTGTGTTAAATATTTTTTTTTAAAAAAATTGTTATTTATAATAATTTGACATAATTCAAATAAAATTATCTTAGTTAAAGAACATGCGTGTTCTCAGCCTAAGAAATAGTGGAGTTCCATTTGTAAGCAAGTGGAAGAAAAGCAATTTGTTTGATTGGGAGTGCGAGAGCACATGTACAAAGGGCGAGGTAGCCTAATACTAGGTATAGAATCGGGTAGTGTACGTATGACACCGTGACCACGATGGAAAGCATTGTCCATGCATATACTAGCCCAATAGGAGAGTTAAGTGTTTGCTATTCTTGGTCGAAAAGATTATGTGAAGGGAAAGGATTTTCTCAAGGATTCACAGTTTCTCTCAAGTTGTAAACCTAGTGCTTTATGTTATTGTCACTATATATATATATTATCGTTTTACACATAACCAATTATACATAAGGAAGAGGAGATAAAAAAAATAGAAAGAAAAGTATATGATAAAGTGTGTAGAAATTGTTGTAAAAAATTATTATATGAATAATATAACTTAATTATTTATATACTTTTTACACACATTATTAATTATATTAAAACAAGAAAATATATAATAAGAAGTATATATTTTTATTTTATTATACGATATTTTTTCTTTAATTTGTAGACCTTGCCAAGTACAAGCAATTCGTCTCTTAATATGTTATGTACTACTCGTACGGTTAGTATATAATATTTAGTTTAATTTATTTTAAAATAATAATTACTTATTTTTCCTAGCTAGTGTTTGAAAAATGTTTTTAAAAAATGGGTACTTTCTTTTTCTTCTAAATTTGACCTATCATAATCAAACACATATCTAATGAATTTATGATGTTTCTTTGAAAGCAAATCTGTTTTGCTCTTTTTTCCCTGGATGCTCACGCCTCAGTCTCACCATACTTTATACGGCATTTATTTAAAATTGTTTTTACTTTCATTGATTAGTTATACCAATAATCCAAGGCGAGTCAGAATTACTATAAGAACATAAAGTTTCTTTAGTTTAGAAAATATTCTGTTGTGTTATTTCACAAATATTATAGAAGTTTAATTTTAATGTACGGTTAGCGTAAAATAGAAATTATTAGTAATATATTTTTAAAATAATTATTATAAAAATTAATAAATTTATCATTTACAATCATTACGATTAGATAATAATATAAAAATTATTAACATAATTAGTATATGTATTATTTTTTATTATAAAAATGTCAAATCTTACATTATTTCTTATTTTTAAATTTTATTTAATTTTTTAATCTTAATTTCTGCACTTAGTTTATACTCTCTTTTTTATCTTTTTATTTTTTCATAAAATTATCAACTACATTTATTACTTTTTTATTTCTTTTTCATTTCTCTATTTTTCTAATTGTAAATTTTATACAGAGTAATCCCCCTCTTATTTAAATATATAGAGAGAACTAAAGACAGAAATATATGTTATACTACTTTAACTTTTTAAATATAAACAGTAAACAAATCTTTTAACAATGGTGAATAATTATGAAAATGTATCATTACTTTTTTTTTACAATTTTCAGCATTACAACTAGCTAACTTTGAATGTATTATTATTCTCTTAGACGGTAAAATGGTGTTTTAAATACTTTTCTTATCGATTTTAAAATTTCATCTAAAATTTTTATTTCATTTTTAAGATTAAAAGTTGATAATAAATATTTAAAAATAACTACTAATCATGTGGAGAATCACCATACCAAAAAAAATGTAAAGTGGTCATTGACATTAAAATGAATTTAAAAATAGAACACATATATTGATCATCAAAAAGAGGAGAGGATTAAAATAAAATAAAAGAGGAGTGCAACTTAAATATATCTTAGAAGAGAAGAATTTAATTTATGTTTTTATAATAGAATATGCATACAAAATTCACTGGTATCCCTTTTCGCTGTGGTCCTTACAATAATTTATCTCCACACTGTCCCCGCTTCGAATGCTGGTAAGAGAGAAAAAGGAAAAAGAAAAGTCCTCAATGAGGTATTATACAATACCTTTTTTGCTATATTATACCCTTTCCACCCAGTTAAGCAACGTTATTCTATGCAATATGAAAATAGATCTTTTTTTATTTTAAACATTCATATTTATATAAAAATAATAATTTTATTATTATTTAATTAATTTCTATATAAATCACTAAAAACGTAAAAAATAAAAACATATTTATAATAATTTTACTATAATATTTTTTTATTTTATTACTAATTTTAATTACTGTTTAAATTAATAGTTAAATCCTAACTAATTAATTATTAATTAATTAGAATATTATTTTTTTAGTTAAATTTAAATTATATTCATTTATTCTTCTTATTATTATAAATTAACTAGAAAATAATTACAAATTTTAAAAATTTATTACAAATTAACTAAAATTATTTTCTTTACTAATTTGTCATGAAATATTAATCACAAAATCATTAAATTTTAAACTTTATAGTAATGTTGTTAAAACAACATTAAAAATTATAAAAATCTTGACTACCTAAATCTGTTTATATGTGACATCGGATTGGTCATGCTCGTTGTAGTTCTGTCATAGATAATAATAATAGTTATGTTGTTTTTCATAACATTCTCTTTTAGAATACTTTTTATACAATTATTTTCTATTTTTTCTATCATATTAATTAGATTTTTAATATTCTCATTTCTTGTTTTCTTTTTATAAAAAATTATACAAAATAATTATATACAAATGTAATTTCTTATAATAATATAATCAAATAAATTATTTTTTTTTACCTTAAGTCAAACTTAGTTGATTGAGTAGCGAGAGTTATATAAATTCTTCGATAATATTTTCGATTACTAATAAATAAATAAATAAAATCTAAAGAGAAATTTAATGACGTTTTCATGCTCAGACTATTTTTTTTGTCTCCTAAGATTTCCACTTCGTTACGTTTGTTTCAGAAAGTCGTGAAATAATAAAATAATCCCATGTGAATTATTACGGAAATATTATTATTTTACAGCTCAAAGGAGTGTAGACACCCTTGATAGAAAGAGAAAAATATGTAGGAGAAAGAGTGAAAGTTATAACTAGGTTTTGATATATATATATATATATATATATATAAGAGAAAGACAGATAAATATAATACTTTTATAATCAAACAAATATTATTAAATAGAATAAAAGGAAAATTCTAAGTCAATAACAAAGTCAATTTAACAAAATCGAAAGAGAATTAGGTAGTGTTAGAAAAATTAATTTTAATTTTTAAACATAAATTGAAGTGAGAGATTTTAGTGCATCTTAAAATTTTGGAGTTAAATATTTAATTGATAGAGCTCTACATTCAATTTTACACGAAGGAGATGAAGATTTTTTTAAGGTGTAGGAATTATAAAAAAAATTAATTTTAGTACTTATATAAAAATTATAAAATAAATAGAAATCCTTGTCAAAAGATGTATCTCAACCTAAAGAGGAGGTCATGTATCCTAAATTTTAAATCATAAACCTTAAACTAAGAACAAGATATGTGAGAGAATGTTTTTTTTTTTTTAATTCTCAAGTAATAGACTCAAATTTGTAGGAGTGTACATCATTTGTAAAGAAATTTTCAAATTTCTACTAAATTTATAATTTATAATCTTGTTTTAATATAACAGACACTTCTGTTGAGACATTTTTGTGATTATATGGAGATTTAAGATGTCAAATCATATTTTTATTACTTTTTTAATATGATGTAATGTTGTTTTCTCATCTTCAATTCTTGTTTCCCCCCCCCCCCCCCCCCCCCCAAATTCTTGTTTCGTGTAATCCACCCCCCAAGAAATGGAAAAGTATAGTCAATATAAAAATTAGAGAAAAAAAGTAAAAATTATAATTATGGGGATGATATGGCCATTAAGACGAAAGAGCTTTCCTACTTTCCTAGTATATTTCGACCACAGACAACAACATAAAGTTTGACCACGGTCACGGATAAAAAAAAAAAAAATGCTAGTATCATGGTGCCAAAAGAATATACCAGGGGTTTTCTTTTAAAATCACGATGAACTTAAACAATTCACTGAAAGTTTGGAAGTCCTCATCATCCCCATTAAATAGTTCATTTCTTTCATTCATTGGCCAAATGCGTACTTTTTTATGAAAGTAATTCATCGTTTGCTTGGTAATTCGGTTCAGGTATTAAAATATATATACATGCCAACTATATATAGCATACTTATATTTAAACCGAACTCCAACTTTTTTAACAAAAATAAAAAAATATTTCTATTTTGCGTGTAACAATTTTGTTGATTTGAAAACAATCTTCCCATTTCACGAAAGAAGAAACGTGGGAAGAATTTTCTGCAGACAAAAAAAAAAAAAAAAAAAACTCAAGTTAATGTCGAATCTTCTTCGATCACAAAACCAGATCCTCGCAGTGCAATAATTGTAACCATCTCTTTATGTTTCTTTCTACACGTACGAGCTCCTCGATTAAAAACACTTGGAAAAAAAAGACACATTGTGGAAAAGGGATTGGTGGTCGGTTTGTTGGGCCAACGAAGTGTTTTTCCACTTTCCACAAAGGGGTCCCAACTCTAATCTTAGTCGTGTTACATCATTCATCAAGAAGAAAACTCATGTTTGCATTCATATTTTTAGGTGCTAGTTCGTAAGTTTTATTAACTCCATTTAAGAACATATATATAGACTAGATAGGATTTCAAAATTAAGCTTAATGTGACAAGAATAAGCCATAGCCATGCAACCAAATTGAAATTACACACTAGCAGCATTGCGTTGAATAAATGGCTAATTGAAAAATTATATTATTATACTGCATAGATCATTTATAGTTTTAGCTTGCTTCTTTATGAAATGCACTTGCTTTGACAGATAAGTAGTTGATATTGGTAACGACCAAAATTCAGTTTGTACAACATGCATCCATGTGCTGCTGCTGTCTGCATAAGAAAAGTGTCACTCATAGTTGGTGCTCCTTTATCGTCTTTATTAAGGCTCCGTACAACCTCTATGCATGCCTTTCATAATCATTCCTACTAGCATGGCAAAAGAAACGCAACGTACCTTGCATTCTTGCTTCCTTTTTCTTTTTTCCTTCTTTCAATGCCTACTAGTTAAAATCAATCAAAATACCTCTTTATTTATACAACAATGTTATTTGCTACGAAATTAATTAACACAAAATTTTGTGAACTAGAATCCAACGCTTGAGGATAGTCAGGATCCATTCAAGATAAGGTAATTCAAATTCAAATTTTAGGTTTATAAAAAAAAATTACTATTATTTTTTATAAAAAAAAATTATATAGATTGATAAAAAGGTCCAACATATAATTTTTTTATTCAAATTAAATTTTTTTTTTCAAATTTGCTTTTACACCTCAAACATCTCCTTGGCAACTCTTAAAATATATATTTTAGTCTAACTTTAAAAAAAATAACTTATAAGTGAAAGTTATTTTCTTATTCAGTTATTATCTTTGAGCAGGTGATTTAATAATAAATTTAAAATAAATTTTGATATTATTTTAATACATAGTTTTAAATTTAACTCAAATAAAAAAAATTAATTCATAAAATAAGAATTTTCTTTCTTTATTTATTATTTATACATTATCTCTCGTAAACGTAAAATTGAGCTTTTCTTATTAGATAACATTACTGTTTGATGGAGAGAATAAAATAATATTATTTTCAATAAGAATAAAACACATATCATTCCTAACCTTTGACACACCCGATTAAATTGTACAAAATATCATTATTGTTGTTTATATTAGGTAAAAAAAAGAAGAAAAGAGATTTTGAAGTGTAAAACTGACTGCAGATTCGAGGAACTCGGGCCGTGGTCAGTGCTGTCATTTCATTGTTGAGCACCCTGTGTTAATTTATGTACTTGGTACCAAGAATATTTCAGTTTGGGTTCCCTTTGTTTCCTTAACCACGAAGGCAATTATTAGACCATGTGATATATTTTTAGTAAAGATATGTATCTTTGTGGGGGTTTAATGTCTCCCGAGAGTGGAAATGAATTAGGAATTTATGCATGCTTGTTCTCACGTATTTCTTAACCCACTAGGTAATCAACAACTGCTTGCTCCTTCCTTATTTTCAATTTATGCTCATCCCTCCTTCCTCCATTCATGTCATTTGGTTCCAGATGTCCCACGTTTATTTTGCCCAGTTTCAAGGTTTGTCAATTATATATGTAACAAATACGTATATTTAGGGTGTTAAAAGGTTGATTACAATGTATGCCTAAGAATTCAATTTTATAACGCATGAGATTAGATAGATTTTTAGTTATTCAATTATAATAGCTAATTATTTTAGTGTAATTTATTCAATATTTTTATTAATTGGTATTAAAGTTTTATATAATGTTGTCAGTTTCAAATGAACACTAGAGTCATGATATTGATATTTCAGTATTAATTCAAGATTAATTAAAAGATTAGTGCACAACTAATCTATGTGAGTGTTGGGATTATAGAGCTTGATGAAGTGTTATAATCTAATTACAAAAAGTAAGACTTAAAATCTATATTAAATGAATGAAATATTAATGTAAGTTTATAAGACTTTCTGCTCTCCTACCATAATAATTAATTTTTATAAGATTATTTTTCAAAAAATTTATTAGTACAAGACAAAGGTAAAGTCTCTTGTCAAAAAATTTCACGTGTTTTTAAATAAAACTATTAATTTATTTCATGCGAAGGTGCGTTCACTTGTTAAGAGAACAAACACATCAAGTTATCGAACCTGTAGTGGACTTCGGTCTAATTAAGTAACTTTAGGCCATTTGAGCTGCTAGCATTCATGGTAGAGGTGACTTGTTTTGATGAGTTAGCTCGAAGTCCATTCATTAACCATATTAAGAAATGACACTTGTGCCCTCAAACTCTTAAGTTTTCTAACTTGCTTATGTATAGTATCATTTTAAAAAACTCCACTACAATTTTAAATTATTAATATACAACACACAGGAACTTATATTTAAATTTTAAATCAGGAATAAAGAATAGTGAATAAAAGATATATGTTGATGCATATGCACGTATTCCCTGTTGCAGAGAATCTGTGAATCAAAGAATTGAGGAACCCTGGAAAAAGCAAAATGAAACAAGGGTTAAAGGTAGGCCAAATCTGGATGCTGAATGCATGGCATATCTGGATTTAATGTTAATAGAAGAAGGGAGGGAGAAGATACAAAGAAAAAGCCGTAAATATAATACCAAGAAGAAAGAATATTTTCAAGAAACTGACAAAAAAAACACAACCAGTCAGCTAACTTTCCACTTTTGTTGTTTGTTGACTGATAAGCACATTGCTTTTCCATCTTTCTTAGGGCTCCAATTATATAATCATGTAAATGTCTCATGTGTCACTCCCTTGAATACGTTCCAAATTGCTATTGCAGTTTCAATTAATTTTTAATATTAAAAAGTGTAAACAAATATAATTAATATAACTATAATTAATTATAGTTATAAAAACTCAAAACCTTGCATAGGAGAATACATCAAGTGTCATGCATGAGTGAAAATACATATATAATCCTCACACAATGGTATGTATGTAGTGTGAGAGATTGAGTTTAAATGGGTTGGTAAGAGAAGGTTCAAAATGGGGTTCCAATTAGGCATCCACCCGATGGTGAATCCGACATGGTTGAAGGAAATATGGGAAAAGCCATGTACACCAGCTGTCTTTGAAAAGAGAGAGAATATGTAAGTACATTACAAATTAATGTGACCCCACGTGTTGAACCTCCACCACTTGAACCTTCTTAATGATGCCACTTATCAAGTATCATATCATTCTTATTTGCTTAGAAAAATTGCTTTGATTGCAATGGGACTAGAACTTCAAGTGCCTGCCTGCCTGCCTGTGGAGACGTGTCAACGTTTTTCACAAATCAAACATCTTTATATTATTTATTTTCAAAATGGAAACGTGTTTATTTTAGTAAATGTATTGTATAAGATAAATATTTGTTTTTATATAATTATAATTTATAATAAATAAATATTTTAAAATTTTAAATTATATTTATAGTCATATAATATTATTTTTAAATCAAAAGATAATTTTAAATGATTTAGAGAAATATTTTATTAATAAATTGTAAAGACATGTGAAATGTAACTTGCATGTTGATAATATTTAATTAAGAAAGTCAGAGACTACTGTTCAAGTTAAAAAATTTAATTTATAGCACAGGAGTTATTTACCCAAATCTACACGTAAATAATAATTCACATCGTCTCCTCAAAATTGGTCCATTTCTCCCAATATTTCTTTTCAAAGTTTAAAACTCGTAGTCCTTGGAAACTTAATAAAAAGAGAAATATAAGTTTTAATGTATCTTACTATGATGGAGGACAATTTTGTCTGTGGATATTAAATAATTTGATAGTACTTTTTACAAAAAATAAAATAAAATAAAGTTGAAGAGCCTAAAATGGAATTAAATTCATACGTGGGGAATTTAAATGTTTAAATTATTATATTTATTTGATTGAGAGGTTTTTTTTTTCCAATACATGGTGGAGAGTTTATAAAATTATATTTGTATGTTGTTAGAGAGAAGTGAATTAGGGCCTTACTCAATAGGCCCATTGTTTTGTGGGCCTGGCCACTCAGGGGGAAAGCCTGAAAAGCAGAGTCAAACAGGCCTGCCACCATTCGACATACCGCAATAGTGTCAGTTTCGAAGGTCAAAGCATTTTTGCTCGATGTTTTTATTCTCGATATTTTTAATTAAAATGTATGTTTATAATAATTAAATAGTGCTTCTTACGATTCTATATACACATCATCAATGTTGCGTCTCTTCAAAAGGGGATTGGAGGCAAAGTAAGAGCTTTGAGAATGACAAAATATCTAACCAATTTTTTTTAGTAGTATATAAAAAGGTTAGAAATGAGTTCAATGAAGGAGGAATATAAGGTCGATAATATATTATAAAAATCATATAATTAGTAACATATTTTTTGTGAAAAAAATGCACGAATATATTAATATAAATTATTATATTTTTTATAGAAAAATGAAATTTGTGAAAAATTGTCGTGCATTTTTATCTATTAAAGGAGAAACTGCATAACTTAAAATAAAAAGGTAATTTTTAAATCTTTCAAGACAGTGAAATGTAAAACATTTTGGTCATAAAATTATTTTTCACAAAAAAATGAAAAATATAATAAAATATAATATATTTACATCTATCAAAGAAATTAGTGTATATCTTAACACAAGAGAAAAAATATTGTAATATTTACATATTAAGAAATAGTAGTATAAACTATAAAGGACATTTTGACAATGAATTTCTTTTAATAGAATTTTAACAATTTAAAAATAGAGAAAAGAAACATATACTTGAACATGTCAAGGGAGAGAAGAACATATTTTAATATAAAGATAAATTACAATGTAATATTTTTTATTTTTAAAGAAAATATAGTGTAATTTACTCAATTAATTTTGAAGTGAAGTGATTTATTATATTTGAATGATTTTATCCCAAATAAAAATTTGACATAAAAACTTAGTATAAAATTTTCAATATAAATTTTTTAACCATACAAAAAGTTATTTTTATTACTTTAGTTAATAAGAAGTTTGAAGATGTAATGACCCAGAAGTCAACACAACTAAATGACTATACGTGGAAGGTTAATTTAAATAAGATATTTAATTAATTTAATTCTCAAATTGGTTATTAATTTTTTTTCTTGAAAACGTGCTATCAACAAACATAAATCTAGATGCTATTCAATAATTAAATATGAACATGCATAATAAAATATAGCAAAAATAACCATGTACGAGCCATGACATCATAACCTATGTCTTATGGCACTTACACAACTATAAAAAGAACAAAAGTTGAGCACTAAACATATTACCAAGGTAAAAGATTCAACAGTGGGGAAGGTGATACACAAAATACGTTATACAATCTGAGGTAGTCTTTACAAAAGGAAAACAACAAACACATTACTAAGGCTATGATATTGATGTAGAAGCTTTAACATCTCTCCTGATCCTCCAAAAACGATGCGGGCAGGACTTTAGAGCATCATGGTTTCGATGCCAGTTTCTAGCCAACTTTATATCTATGTTGGTGCAAAACATGACAGAGAATACTCATACTTCCCTCTTATGTGTTTCACAATCACCTCTCCTTGGTACGAGACTCGCTGAAGGTCATGGTTTATCCTTCATGCTCCTTCCAAACCCACAATGATGTCCTAGAACTGGATATAGAAGGGTCCCAGGTGGACCTTGATCAACGAAATTCTTATAAACCTCTATCTTAGGGTAGCCTCGGCATCTGCTCCCACGAACATCAAGTTTCGGTCATTGTAGTCACACATACAATATATAGACATAAGGGTAAGCTATTGCAGAAAATACCTTAAGTCTAAAAAGAAAATAAGAACAATATGCATAATCACAATAGTTATAATATTGGGAAAAGAGAATGTGATCTAGTAGATCGAGAAGCATTTGGGTTGAGATAGGTTGCATGTGATTTGTGGCTTTCCACGTTCAATAATCCTTGCAAAGACTACACCCATTTATAGGGGATTGCTTGTCCATCTATCCCTAGGATTTACATAGTCTCATCTCTCCCAATCCAGTATTAGTCATGAATCCTACAAACTCATGGTCGTTCTTGACTTGTGTGCCTAGTCATTAGTAGTACCCACTCGAGACTCAACAACAATAACAATAACAAATGTGATCCTTTTATCACTCTTAATTTTCTTAGGCTTCGGGTACTAGCAACATATGTCCACCATTTCCACATGGCTCCCTAAGATAAACTGGAATCACAACAATACGTATGATTCATCAACCATCCCTCAAGAACAAAGTTATTACTTTATCTCATCAACAAGTGTTCTATCTTTTAAAGATAGCAACATTCCACATTTTATGAAACTCAACTTAATTATTGTTCCACTTTATTCTTTTACTCTCATCCTAACCGTAATTAATCTTTTACAACATAAGTATAATGTTTTAATAATATAAATTATCCAATAATTTTAGTTTTGCAACCTAAGTTGTTTTCTCAGAATTGGGGGATTCCCCCAGTGAGAAGGTCTTCTTGCCCAACAAATCCTACCTTCCAATAAAGGGTATTACTTAGACATCCTTATTCACTCAATGAGGGTCTATCCTTGCTCAAGAAATAGAACCATAGGGAGCTCCCACCAAGTTTTGTTGCTCAACGAATACATTGCTCGCTCAATGAGATTAGCCACAACGGCCAAGTCCCTAAAAATCCTCACATCCTTGCTCAGTAGGAAAACGTCCTCGCCTAACTAGAAGAGCCACAAGCAACATCCTCTATAAATCATCACTTATTCACTTAACGAGTGAGACTGCTCACTCAATGAATGAAGGCATAAAGACTTCAAACTCACAATTGCACCTATCTTACTCATGAAAGGTGTCTCCTCACTTAGCGAGAGTTGCCATGGAGGACTTCCTCTCAACTCCCATCAAATTTTCTCAACGAGTGGGACTATTCGTTCAACAAATAACCTTTTGGAGACTTAGTAAATTTTAAGTCTCATATCCTTGCTCAGTGAAGATACTCTGTTGCTCAGCAATTAAGAGCTATAGAGACTCTTTAAACAATCACCCAACTTGATCTAAGATTCGTTCAACGAATTTGAGTTTTTGGGTTTTCTAGAAACTTGCCCGAGAGTTTTCTCCTAATCCCATTAGCTCCATGTTAAGAATTCAAATAATAAAGAAAAGTAATAAGCACAATATTAAGAATTCAAATAATGTCCAATTAAACTAAAATTACACGAGAGAATCCATTACAAGGAATCAAAACACAATTTAACAATAAGTAGCCGAAAGAAACCTAGAAATTGATGGTAAAATGAACAAAAATGTTGAAAATGAAGAAGAAAAAAGAGGAAGAATCCATAGAATCTTTAAGATCAGTCCCCATACACCCCCACACAACACTATTGAGTTAGGTGAAGATTGCTCCTCATTAATAAACTCTTTTCAAGCTCTATCTCTAATCAATGTAGAACTTGAATTTTTTTTTCCAAAACACCACATCATGTCCAGTGCTATTGCGATATTATTGGTGCGTGACCCTTTAATGGATCTATGATAAACTTTGATACCATATTAGAAAATGGGTTTGAGTCTAACTCAATCCCAAAAGCTAGCTCAAGAGGTGGAGATTGCTCCCCATTTATAAACTATTTTCAAACTCTATCTTTGGCCAATGTAAGACTTGAGTTTTTCTCAATACCTAGTGATGCTCTAAAAAAAATTTGCCACCAAATTTAATGTATACATAGTCTCAAGTTTCTCCTCCCAAAGTTTTAGCATGTTTATCATTAGTAATATAAATCAAAAGATTATCATCTACTCACTATCAAATAAAGTCATAAGTCATCTCATGTTCAAAAAGTCATTCTTCGTCATTCTTCATCATTCATATGTATATACATAAAATAGAAGAGATTCACTTAATTTTCTTGTAATCTAATAGTTCTAACGAGAGACACATCTTCTTTTATATTTTATATATATATATATATATATATATATATATATGAAGATGTAATTTCTAAAAAAAAAAATTCTTTTTACCTCTCCACTTATCATTTTATTGTATTGTATATAAGCTCTATTATTCAATTAAGCAAACTTAGAAAAATTTATATAACAAACATGTCTTATAAATAATAAAAAAAAGGATAAAAGTGAAATGTTGATTAGTTGTATTACATCTCATTTAAAAGATGATCAATAGATGATGAGTTATGATCAATAGATGATGAGTTATTTGATAGATTAGAATATTAATTTATTGTACTATGTAATGCACTTTGTAATATTTTCTTAAAAGTTTGTGTGTATATTTTTTGGGAAACTTTGGCTTTTTTTTTTATCAAATATGTTTGGTAAGTTACCCTAGTAACTTATAAGTTATTTTGACTAACTTACAAACTACTTTAACTAAAATAAGTTTGTTTGGTACACAAACTTATTTTAATAATTTCCAACTTATTTTCATAAGCTACTTTAACTAATTTATGAAAATAAGTTCACTTATAAACTATTTTTTTTTATTTATATCCTCATTAATTTTGAACTATCTTTTACATTTAAAAAAATTAGAAATCAAATATGTAAATATGTCATTTTATATTTATCAATTGACTTATTAATTAGTCTTACCACACATTTTCAATTAAATCAATTAGTTTATAAGTTTTCAGTTTTTCAATTTCTAACTTATAACTTATAAGTTAGTTTTATTAAATACATCGAAAATCAAACCTTTTTTAATGGTGTATATAATTATAAATGAGTATTTCCGCTGGTTACTAGGATTTTTAAATTTTTCTAAAAAATCTATTAACACTTATGAGTTTTTTTTTCTAACAAGATTTTTTTTTTCTCTATGCATTAATAAATATTTAAATTTCTAACTACATCCTTATGATATATGAGAGTGCCCTCAAACAAACTACTTGTTGATACCAAATTTAACTAGTTGGGAGCAATCAATCTCATTCGTTCACTAAATTAGTATTATATATGATGATACAAATTAACTTGTGTTGAGTACTCTATTATTCCTCGTTTAGCTGATATGCTGCCGCTAATTAGTGCCATTGCGTGTCACAAGGAAATAAAATGGATCTCGTGAGAGTGCCTCTGCCTCCATATTCAAGGGGGAAAGATTTCTCTTTACAAAAAATGTGAACCGAATTTTTACTAATATGTTTGTTCTTTGAATTGGAATGGATTCTATTCAACCGGAAATTGGTTCACTTGTTTCTCATTCAAGTTTGAAGTCAAAAAGGGTAAAAGTGAAAGAAAAGCTGAAAGGATATTAGGAATCCTATAATCAAACTAACCTAACTTGAAATACGGTCTTTATTGTTTTAAGATCTACAATGAATTGAAGTCTCACGTTCGGTCGCTTGTTATAGAAATTTTTAATACCCTTGGATGGGGGCAAAATTCATCAATTCTTAACATTGGAAAAAATCCAAGTTATATGTTAATTAGAGATAGAAAATTTTTAGTTGTAATAATACTATTCTGCAAGTAATATTAAGTTAAATTTAAATTTGTATTTTAATATAATATTATATTTTATCTTAAATTTACAAATCAAGTCATCAATCACATTATTTAAATATTAAGTCAAATAATATTAAACATGAAAAAATATATTAAGAAAAAACAGAAAAAATTAAGTCGTACGTTAACTGGAGATAAAATCTTATTAAAATATATGTTACAAACAATGTTCAAATGTTAACCCTTTATATGCTGTTATATCAGTTTAAACAGTACTAAAGAGTTTTCAATTAGGATGTACACTTTCTAAATGAATTCGTATCCTTTCATGAGCTAGTAGAGCTACTAATTAGGGGTCATATCTATGAATTAACTATTATGGGAGCTAAAATTATAAATTTTCTTTGGATTAATTAATATGTTATATATGGCCATCCAAATTTTTATTTGACCAAAAAAATTCCTTTCATTGAAACTTCCTTTTTAAACATCTCTCTCTCTATTTACTTTTGGTTTTAAACTGTTTTAAATTAGTGTATCAGCTGATAACAATGATATTTGGCTTATAAGCAACCATTTTTGAATCTTGCTAAATTATGGTTAAAATTTTCCAAATTACTAGTATTTTAGTTTTGCAGCATTAACCATTTTCAAATTCCATCCTCAGTAGTTGGTTGGTTGATGATACCAAAAAGACCAACAAATTAAAGTTAAAAAGGCTTAGAGAGAGAGAGAGAGAGAGAGAGGGAGAGGAGAGACTCATAAGTTAAGTTAAAAGATGGGTCCTATACAAGAGGTGATTTTCATCCCAAAGAAAGTATATGCTATATAGGTTGTCTGAATTTTTGGAAGCAGGTACTTGACCAATCCTGTGCCCACAGGAAGAACCAGGAAAGTGAGTAAATAGCAGAAAATTTTTGTTTCTTTTCGGAGTAGAAAAAGTACATTGTTTTTGGGAGGAGGAGTAACTATTCTAATTGACTTATATTGTTTTTATACAATTGAAGGGTCATAAAATAGATGGTTCATAATTGTATTTCTTAATATTTTAAATTTTGTTTTTAATTTTAACGTCAAATTCAAATTGTAATTATATTATTTCATTCTAAAGGACTAATACAATCGAGAAGAAATTAGTTAGATATAAAAAATAAATCTCATCTACCTATTAATTTTAAAAAAATATTTTTATACAATTTTTTATAACCTTATTTTACAAAATCCTGACTATCCTCTCAGTGAATCGTAATTTTTTTTAAAAAGAATGGATTAAAAATAAAGAGTCGTTATAAAAAAAATCGTTTAGAAAAAAATATTGAAAAATTCGTTAAAAAAATATATTTAATTAAATTAAGAAATTAAATTTGGTAATGAAGTACATGTAACGAATGTATTAACGCTCTACAGCTTTCGTTCCAAAACAATTATCTTTAATTAAATTAAGAAATTGAGTTTAATACCCTAAAATTTATTTAATAAAAGAAATTCAGAACAATAAACTATCACAACATAACTAACTTATTGGATTAATAAGATATCATATTCAAATTATCCCTTTTTTTTTTGTTAAGAAATTACATGTGTATCTATATATGTTTATTTTGACGCTATTATATATTTTATTTACAATAAAATATTTTAAAATGATTCAAAGTAAATAAAATAAAAACAACACTAGTATTAAAAAAAATCCTACCATTAATTTTTATTTTTTTTATCATTTTATTTCAATATTTCATATTATTGCATTAGTTTTTTTACATTTGCCTTATTTCATAAAGAACGACTAAAACAAGACAAAATCTCTAAAATCACCTTAATTTTAATAAGAAAAAATCAATTCTATCTATTTGTTTATATCTTTCCTTTTCTATTATTTATTATTATTTTTTATATCCTTTTGTGCTTACCTTTTTCTATTTCCATTTTTCTGATTTGTATTTTTCTATTTTATAAAATCTATTCATTTTTGTATTATTTCTTTATTTTTTTTCATTTTTCTGATTAATTATTTGTTATGCGCCACACCATAATTTTTAAATTTTAATTTTCATCATTATTTTATTTGATTATGTGAAATAGAAAAGAAAAAGAAAGGTAGATAAATAAACTCCCACAAAAAATAGATAAATAAGCAAATAGGAGTACAAATTGTAATATTCACATATGATTTTTTTATGTTTTTTATTAAATCAGTTAGTTTTTTCATGGTCTTGTTTAAATAAAATTTTCAATAAGCAGAAGAAAAATAAAAATAAAAAACAAAAATAAAAAATAAATTATCTTAGAATTAACTTTTTTATTTAATTTATATATAAATTAATTTTAACTTATGAGATAAGTTAATTTATTTCTTTTTTATAAATATTTATTGAAAAATGTAATAGCTTATAAATTTTAAAATCTGCTACAAAATTTTTAAATTAATAACTATTTTGTAATTAATTTTTAATAAAAATAATTAACTACAAATTTACTATAATATTTATGATAGTATGAAATAAGTAACAAATTAGCTAAAAAAATAATTTTAATTAATTTGTAGCTATTTTTTAAACTAATTTATAATAATAAAAAATATAATTTAAATTTAATTAGAAAAAATAATATATCATTAATTAGTTAATTAATTAGGATTTAATTACTAATTTAAATAGTAACTAAAATTAATAATAAAATTTAAAAAAATCTTGTAGTGTTATTTTATCCCTATCAATTCTGAAAATAATTAAGGTAGAAACTTGATTTACGAGGGATGAAAAATTAATTATTGAGCAGCATGAAATTGTTTCAAAAAAACAGTTTTTTTTTAAGTAAAAAAGAATAAAACATGCCCTAGTTGTATTGTATAATTGTTTCTTATCTCTTAATTATAAAAATAAATTAAAAAACAGTCATAAGAACATAGAGTTCTTTGTTCCACACTCGTGTTGTTGACTTGCATCGAAGGTGCCACAATTGCGACAACCTGGCACTTGATGTAGTCCCAAAACCGCCATATTAAAGGCATGGTAGCCACTTCTGCCTGCTATACACATCCGATGCATCAGTTACGTACCACCCAATTTTTCTTCATTGAAAAGAAATACAATATGACAGGGAGATCGAAAACGACCTATTAGTTTTATATTTAGTTTATAATTCATAATGTACGATCATTTTTAAAAAAAATTTAAATAAGTTAAATTCCAATAATTTATCAGAATCAAAATAAGTCATCTGATTCAATAAATATTTGTAAAAATATTTTTATATTTTACTTAAATCTTTATAAACTAAGTCATTAGATTAACTTTTGTTGATGTACTCTACCAAAAATATATTAAGATTCAAAATTTACATTTACATTTACATCTTTTTATGTTTAATATTACAAGAGCCCAACCACTTATTTATAATAAAATATTGAATTTACATCTAATTCATATTCTATACAACGTGAAATTTCTCCAATAATATATGATTCATCAATTGAATTCATAAATGGTGATTTTTTTATGACTTAGTATTGATTGTGGCTTAGAATAGAAAGAGTTTAGTGAGACAGACGCAGTCTGAGAAAGTGAATGCAATGAATGGAGAATATAATTATATTATTTGTAGCAGGAACAAATTAATTTTTGCGTTAAGATGATGACAAAGTTCAATTATCTTATCTCATGTATGTTGAACTGGGGCACTGTGTTTCCAGTCTGCACCCATGAAGTGGGACTGTTGTCAGCAAGACAGGTACGTGCATCATGTGATTCAGCTATTCACAATTTCCATGCACAGGGGGGACAGCTTTTCCAAAAACTTCTCAACTTATAATATATGAAAATTCATTTTTAATAGAGTTTATTTTTAAAGTCTCAATCAACCAAAAACCATTTCAGATGTCTTTTAAGAAACATTTATTACAGAAGTTAAAAATATTATGCAATTTATAATTAATTAAATGACAATATAAAGTTTTTTATATTAGTGGTGCATTTAATTAAACTTTTTAATATTTTTTTCATTATTAGTTGTTAACTATTAAAAACCTCTGTTTCTATAAAAAAAAAAAAACTCTAAAAGATCAATATAAAATTACTATAATTAAAATGAAATGACATGAGCAATCTACACAGGTTGTCTCTTCCTCATCACCTAACTTGGACAATTGGACTTACGTAAAGGAACAAACTAGTGGTAACATCAAAATTGTTACTTACTTAATAAGTTTCTCGGAGAATTTTAATGGTCATTAACTTTGTTCCTATCTTGTAAATTTTGGATATAAGACGGCATGTACAAATTATAACATTGCTAGAAGAAACACCGTGAACTGCGTCGAACAGATCAGTGGTAGTAAAATATTAGTAGAAGATTTTTTTTAGGTGAATCTGCCAAATCAATTAGCTGAAACTCAGATATTAATTCTTTAAGATAATCAAATATATTTAAAAATTATTTTTTATTAAATATTTTTTTTATATACAAACTTAAAAGAAAAATCGAATATGTAATTACATATTTAAAAAAAAAAACCATAATGGGACTTTTGAATATTGCTTAGACCAAATTTGAACAAACAGCAGAATCAACGCGTGGATTGAGTTTTATAGGCTTTTGAATTTTCGTTGAAGTTGGGGAAACTACTGGCTGAGCTCAGCCCGAGTCAACATTGATTTGATAATTTCACGCTTGTCTGTTCACAAGGCCTAATAAAGAAAAAACAACCTCATAAAACAATCAAATTTATAACTCCAAATTTTATCCAAGAACGTAATCTGCCATGTAAAATTCTTTAGAGATAAATTGCAGTCAATCAGTCATATTTTTCCTACCTAGTAAAAATTGAACAAAATCTTGTTTGAGAAACTATTTTTGTACAATAAGATTGTACAAAATATTTACAACCGCAACAGAAATAAGAAAAAAAAAAAATAATATATAAGCTAATAATGTCCCAACGAATGTTGGGTATAGAGAAAGTGGCTAATTTTATGAATTAAAATTTTAATTTTTGCTAAAGAAAAATATGTTTATATTTAGTTGTAACTGTTCTTTCAACAGGATTATTTAAAAAAAAATACCTTTAGAAAAAACGATAATAATGTAGACTAAAAAGCTACAAAACAAACATGGAAGAGATCGATAAAAAAGAATGGAAGAATAATGCTACTGCTCTTCGCAGTTGAACAATAGAATATTGATGTGTTAGAAAATCTCATACAGCCTATACTTTAATTATTGGGGGTATAAATTATATATTTGAACAAATTTATTTAATATTACGAGAAATTTTATGGTACGCCTGTTAATTTTAGAGATCTGGAAACAGTTAGTTTTTCCGAGTAATATCTGATTCAGTGCAATCCAAACCATCTCAAATTCAATGTATATCAAACTGGACAATGAAAACTATCTCACATGAAAACATGTTTCAACAATCAAGGGTTACAAGTTGCAAAAGTTCATATAAGAAAATGGAGTAATGCCAAAAAAGTTCTTGCACTCAGCAAACGAACTAATCAATCGGACAAGAAAACCCATAGTACATGAATTGGGTGGCTATGAGTTTTCTTTTTAAATTTGGAAGAAACTCGAAACATACTTTACCTCTCAAACATAAGCAAAGATTAAACAACTGAAATCGCAGCTAAGAAATGTGAAAAATATTGGAAAAATAGACGATTATTTATTATTATAAAAATCAACTGTTGTTCCAAAACAATTTTATTTAAGTATTTAACAGGTACTATATATAGTAAGTAACTTAATACTATTTTAAAGATAAAATTTAGCATGGTGTCATAATTTATAAAAATATGTGGAGTCCTCTAATGTTGGATGAATCATATTGACAAAGGAAAAGGTTGATTAAGCGTGAGGGGAGGGGTCCCTCCCTTTTTTTTTTACAAAATTATATATATGATGGGTGATTTCTAAGAAGTTATTGACATTTAGCAAGTAAAAGAAAAAAGAAAAAAGAGAAGTGTACCTAATAATAAGGGATAGAAAAAAAAAGTAGATGTTAATGAAATGTTGACAGTAAAAATGTGTCTATATATAATTATTGAAAATTATTTATATTTTTAATGGATATTAAAAAGATTTTATAATATTTTAATTATTCTCAAAAATAATTTAATATTTATTTCTCAATTATTGATAATTTTAAATCATTGTTAAAGTATAGAAAATTTTATCTGTAAATAATATTAGTTAGTCAAAGAGCATAAAGAAGATAATTTTTAGTCATTTTCTTTATTTTTACTATTTTTATAAAATATTATTTTATACTAATATTAAACTTTAAGTTTTTGCTTGTCACTAGTCTTTAAATGATTTAATAACATTTTTATACATTAACTAGATATTTCATTAATTAATTACTTTTGAATAATATAAAGATTTTTTTTTTAAAACCATGTTTTCTATGATTTTTATATCCTATTTTTTGGGGGGAATTTGTATAACCTCATTTTTTATATATATATATATATATATATATATATATATATATATATATATATATATATATTGATTTTTTGTAATTTTTTAACAAAACTTATCTGCAGATTTTATTATAATTTTAGAAAAGATATGATTGTTTTTAAAGGCTTAAATATGTTTTTAGTCCCTCTTAAATAAGCAAGTTTTAATTTTGGTTCCTATAAATTTTTTTATTGATTTTCATCATTTTTTAAAATTGAAATCATTACTTTTTATTCATACTATTATGTGACACTTGTTAACTACCTATGTTAAATACATTCATTACTGTCTTTAATATCATGTTAGCATGTGATATCTTAAAAAATTAGATTCTTAAAATAAATATTATTTATCCATTTTAAAATGAATATTAGGGACTAAAAATAATAATTTTCAATTTTTAAGGAGGGACTAAAACTAAAATTTACTCATTTTATATGATCTAAATAATAATTAAAAATTTTAGATGGATGAAAATTAAATAAAAAAATTTACAAGAACCAAAATCAAGACCCAATCATTTTATAGAGGTTAAAAACATATTTAAGTCTTCTTTAAATTTATCAAATTTTTTATAAAAAATTTAATTTCAATTCTCCATAAATTTTTATTAAATAGCGTATGAATGTATAAAAATTATAAAAAAAATACAAGGAGTATTATTAATAAAATAGAAAAAAATATTTTAATATTATAAAAAATTAAGTAAAAAAGTAATTGATATTTAATTAATATTATTAATACTTAAAATTTATTTATAAAAAATTTATATTTAATTTATATATTATATTCTTAATTATTTTCCTCTAAATTTTTATGAAAAACTCAATCAAACATACGTAGAGATGGCTAAGAACTTAAGACATGACATAATAAGATAAGATAACTATTTTATTCTGTTATAATTCGTTGTTTGTTATACAGGTAGGATATGAAAGTCTTATCTTATTACTTATATTAATATATATATATATATATAAAAGTTATATATAATGCAAATAATTTATATAATATATACATATACACATAATAATAAAATATATAACAAATATAATATATAGAATAATATATATTAATATATCTATATAAAAAATATCTGTATTCAAATTATTATCTTAAATATATTTATAATAACTTTGACATGTAAATTTAAAATATATTATTAATTTAAATATTAAAATTAAATAATTACTACACAAATATTTGAATAATAATTACAATCTAAAAATCTCATATGATTTTTATAATTTTAAGAAAAGTAAAAACATAAATAAAATCTTTCTATAATGTTTATAATTTAAATAATTAAATTAAAAGATATCTTAAAAAGTTACATATAATTTTAATGAAATAATAATTATCATTTGTATCCTACTGTATCAAATTTTTTTAACACTAAACATTAAAACCTAGCAATATCTTGTTATTATATCATAGGTGATTAGGACACCGAAACGAGTCTAAATATTTGGCAAATGATATTAATTAGGAGGGTGATATTATATCGTACTTGAGCTTTAACTTAGAGGTGATATATATTTCTCCACTTTTGCTTAAAAAGTTGGGTTGCCTTTCCATTTTTGTCTTACCAAATTTAAGCAATTAGAATATATTCTATGCAAATAATATTAAAAAAGAGCATACATAAATATTTATGTTAACTGAGGCTGTGCTCACCTTACCCTCACTTTGCTATAAAAGGAATCTAAACCGATCGAGTCTAACCATTATATCGTATCCAAACCGTAAATTTCATCTTCTAAGGTCTCTTTTACCTCTCACACTTGTGGTATACTCATAGCTTCCCCAAGCCTGGAAATTAAAGTAGCACATAATCAATTGAAATCCCACAAATAAAAAAAAAATGTCAAAATCAATGGAAGTCCCAGATTGTATATATCCCAGGCCAGCATGTAGCATCCCTCCATGTGCTCCAACGCCAAACCATTCTATCTATCTATCTAACCTTGACGACCAGAGGTTTCTGAGATTCTCCATTAAGTATTTGTATCTCTTCAAGAAATCTGTGAGCTTGGATGTGTTGAAGACTTCTCTGTCCAGAGTTTTGGTGGATTACTACCCCTTGGCTGGGAGGTTGAGGAGCAGCAGCAGCAGCAGCATATCTGAGGATGATCACAAACTTCAGGTGGATTGCAATGGACAAGGTGCTGTCTTTGCTGAGGCTTTCATGGATACCACTGTTGAAGAATTGCTTCAATCTTGCAAGCTGCCAAACAATTCATGGAGGAAGCTCTTGTACAAGGTCCAACCTCACACCTTCTTAGATCTTCCTCCTCTTGTAATCCAGGTCAGATCATGTATATTACATACTCTCAACTCTCTACTTCTTATTATTCATTTCTATTTACATGTAACTACCTCAAAATAGATTTTAAACTGTGATATATAATAAAAAAAAAACTCATTATACACTTCAATTATTTGATGTCGTCATTCAATTTTGTTTCTTTTAATTTTCCTATTCTATGTGTAGACTTGAAAATGATTTGTTTTTCTTATCACAAATATAACAAGATTTTTTATTTTCCCCTTATTTAATTATAAATTAAGTTAGTAATTCATCAAATTGCACTCACTTTTTTTAAGTTTTTTTAAATGACACTCATCATTTTTACTTTTTAAATAAACATTTGTCTTCTTTATATTTTTAATAAAGAGATACTGGTATCCTACTTTATTTAATAAAATGACATATAGATTTTTTTAATACAATTTAGAAAAAAGTGAATGTTTTTAAAAGTTAAAAAAATGTATTTAAAAATATGTCATAAAAGGTAAGAGTAATTTTTCTTTTAATTTATATTCAGATATTATATTTTAATTAATATGTGATGATGTTATAGACTATAAAAACATTAGAATTTAAAAATATAATACAAAGATATTCATATGTTTTTATATGCACCAGATACATGAACATGGTATGAAAAACATTATATCGGAATTCGATACTTGTGATCACATTCTTTTATTTATTAAAAGTTGAATTTAGGGGAGAAGGTGGAACATTAAAGTTTACAGAGTATGTTTTCTGCATTTTAAAACGAAAAAGCAAAGTGCTAATCACTCGTTAGTTGTTACTTTCAGAAAGTGGTAACAATTTGACATCTAGGGATAGGGTGCTTTCAGTCATTGGCCCGCGCTTTTCCTTTCCCTTTTCTGTATAAATTTAAATTATAAAAAAGAAAATTTCTATGATAACATTATAAACTTTTATATTATTAATCAATAAAAATTATAATAAATATTTTATGTTAATTTATAATTTTAAGATAATTATATATATATATATATATATATATATATATATATATATATATATTATATACATGCTAATTTATAATTAAATAATAATATAATTTTTTTTATACTCGAATACATATATTATTCATTCTTTTAAAATATTGTTATTATTTTGTCAATAATTAAATGTTTCTATTTAACCAAATTTTCTATCATTCTCTTTTTTTAATATATCCAAATTTATTTAATTATTAACCCAAAAAATAACTGTATCAAATCCTTAAATTTGTCTAGATATTAGCTCTTTATAAAAGAAATGTACAGATTAACCCGACTGTCCTGGCCTTTTTATTTAAAATTAATAAAACAAAGATAAAAAAAAAAAAAGTTTGTATTAAAAATTTTAATTCTATATAAAAATAATTTCCTTTTTTGTAATTTATAGAAATATGTTTTATTTAATTTTAATATTGTAATTCTTTCAGGTGACGAGTCTCCGTTGCGGAGGGATGATCCTGTGCACGGCGATCAACCACTGTCTATGCGACGGCATCGGCACGTCACAGTTTCTACACGCTTGGGCCCAGCTGACCCGGGAGCCCAACACCGAATTGACAATCGTACCCTTCCACGGTCGACACGTTTTAAAACCTCGAGACCCCCCTCAGGTGCACTTTACGCACCCGACATACACCAGAACAAACCCCACCGTGGACCTGCACATGTCGATAATGCAGTCGCAGGCGCTGGTTGCCACGTCGTTCACGTTCGGACCCTCCGATGTGGTTCGGTTAAAGAAGCAGTGTGTGCCGTCGCTTAAGCACGTCACTGCCTTCGAAACCGTGGCGGCACACACGTGGCGCGCGTGGGTTAAATCGCTGAACCCGTGCCCCACACTAACCGCGAAGCTCCTCTTCTCCGTTAACGTTAGAAAAAAAGTGAGCCTCCCCGAAGGGTATTATGGGAATGGGTTCGTTTTAGCGTGTGCGGAGAGCACAGTGAGGGATTTAGTAGCGGTTAATAATAATAACAACCTTTTTCACGGTTTGAAATTAGTGCAACAAGCTAAGGCTAGTTTGGACGGTGACGGTTATATAAGGTCGATGGTTGATTTGTTGGAGGACAAAACGGTGCGTGTCGATCTTTCCACGAGTTTGGTCATTTCACAGTGGTCGAGGCTAGGGTTGGAGGATGTGGATTTCGGAGAAGGGAAACCGTTGCATATGGGTCCTTTAACGAGTTCGGTTTATTGTTTGTTTTTGCCGGTCGTCGGAGATGCTAATGCGGTGAGAGTTCTCGTGTCGGTGCCGGAGAGTGTGGTAGAGAGTTTTCGTTACCACATGGTGGTGGAAGATAGTTGCCAAAAATATGAATATGGTGATGTTAACGCAAATGGCTATCATGTCCAACGATTAATCTAAATTATGTATATATAATAATATATATCAAGTTGCATTTAAAACTAGTGTCATATTAATATATAGTCTCTCCCCTTGAATTAATTTCTCAATCAAATTTGTTATGCAAGGAAATAATATTGATAGAGGATGAAAGGTTTATCTGCGTAGTACTATTATTGGATAACAAGATTGCTCAAAAAATGGGTGATAATGATTTATTGAAGGCAAGTTGGCAATCTAGCGCTAGCTAAAAGGAATAATAGCACGTGTATGCTTCCCCTCATAACTCAAGCTGAAACACACATATCGTTTTCGGACATTTTTGTAGGTTTGCAGAAAACTTTAATGTGTCTTGTCATTGTATCCTTCGATGCACATGATCTAGAAATAAACGTTAGCGGTGACATTCAGGCCAAAAATCAAAAGATTCGAAAGTACACAGTACATCAAATAATTCAATTCAAACTATGTTTTCAAATTAATCTAATGGCTTAAATATGTTTAATTGGTGTATCATATCCTATGTTTTGATCGAACCCCACACCCCCAAAATTAAAATTTTTGTATCCTAACGTTGTGATAAATTATTTACGAATTTTGTGCCAGAAATGAGGGGACGCTAGTCTCGCTTGTTGATATATAAATTCATATCATCCATCATGCAATCGTGTTCGTGCACATAAAGAACGATGTCTTGTACCATGTAAAGATCTATTTGGTCTAGCACTGAGTGAGTGGTTTTCTTATCATCTTTTGTTGATATATCGTGGTTTATTTTTATCATAGCGATCTTCGGATATTCCAAACTAGGATTTTATTCAATCTCGTACCCAATTTCTCTGAGTTTTTTTAATTATCTGTCCAGTATCATTTTTTGTTTCATTCTATCATGGTACTCGTTGATGCACCGGTTGCATAGATGTTAGGTTCACCACATTATAGATATTTGTTTGCTCGCTAGCTGAATTTAATTCCAGTAAATTTTTACGATTTTGTTTTTAAAAACATTTTTTTGAGTTAAGAAAAAAAATGTTTATAAGTTATAGTTTAGTTTTCTAAATAATGTGAAAATTTTGTGGGATGAAAGAATCATATCTCGTGTGAACGTGCTAGAAGTATTGGAATTTCAGTGATATGTTTGTCTTGAAAAGAAATGTTCCTATAGAAATAAAGAATGTAAAAGATAGGTCAAATTGTGTTTGAATGAATTGAGGTGAATGCTGGTGGAGTAAAAAATAATTGTACAATAAATGTTGAAATCTTGTTATAATAATTAAGAGGCATAAGAGTGAAGATATATGAACGAAGGCAACATGAAATGGTAGAGGAATAGGTATATAGGACAGATCGACACAAGGCATATCGGCTGGATTGAGCATCCGAATCATGGACTCCATTTTGCTTTGATTTGATATGATGATATGCTTTGCACTTCCCTTGTCATCTAATTTTTCCTAAAACAATATGTGCGACCCTCTGTTTTGTAGACTTTGGCGGAACAAAACTTTATTCATTGTTAACTTCTATCTCAATGATCCAAAAACAAATTCATTAAAGAATAAAGTTGATTTCAGCTCTTGCAAAAATGCCTTTCTGGCTTTTACACAAAAAGGGAAAGCTTCAACTAATTAACAGTTAGATTAGTGGCTATTTTTAATGTTCGCTTTCCCTTTTCCATTCACTAAAGAAAAACTAAAGTTAGTGAATTTATATGTACTTTTTTATAAATAAAAAAAAATCTTCACTAGAATTTTTGAAACCCCATTATCAATAACGAAAAAATAACTTGTCATCAATCCTTTGATTTTTTTAGTGATTCTTTCAAAATATGTAAGTAGCCTTTTCAATAAAGGTCACTGTGGTTGGCCTGATCAATAAGGTTACTCGTATTTTACAAAGATGTGAACTCATTCTATTATAAATATGAGAATTTTGTTAATAAATAATTTTTAATTGTCACTTGAAGTATGCATCACAACAAGGTGAGCTTGACTGTATCTGCTCCCTGCAAAAAGTGAAACAAGTTTGAGTTTATAAAAGATATGAAGATAAAGATATTAAACTCAACACCATCTCGTTAAATTTTATTGAGTTTGAGAAAATTTGCTAGAACTCGTTGTATTTTTTTTTAAATTTTAATTTATTTATATATTTTTAAATAAATAATATATTAATTACATTTTAACTCAAATAATATATAAATATTAATAAATAACAAAAAAATAATTTTTAAATATTATATTATATTTTTAGTTAAATGTATAATTTTAATATTATTATGATTATAATTATCTAAATATTAAATTAATTAATTTATATTTTAATAATTATATAAAAATATAAATATATAATTCTAAATATAATATATTTATATACACAGGACAAGTTTGGGGGGACGTTACATTCTCAAACTCTCAAACTCAACCTGACTCCAATTTAACAAATTGAACAAAAAATGGAACTTGGTAAAGAAAAGTTTATTTGCAGGTCGAATTTAATTATCATGTTTATATGTAAGGAAGGGCACGAGACCTTAGTGAGTCCCTAAACTTTTTCTCACTTAAATACTTTTAATATAAATATTTTTTTTTTTTGTGTGTGAATGAAAGGGCAAAGCCCAAAATGCATTTTCATTAGACACTGCGTGATTTTTTTGTTGGCAGGTTTGCACGGACTTATAGAGAACAAAAGTTGGGTTTGTCTCGTTTTGCATGGACATATTATGGGCCTTTATTTTTCTCCCTGCCACTGCTCTCTTCTTATCGTAAGGGTAAAATTCAGTAATCTTATAGATATATGCTTAAAATATTTTCTTGATTAATTAACCACTTAATATCGCAAGTATAGAAAAGTATTAAATAAAAATATATTTATTTAATATGTTAAAAATAAAAAACATATTTAGTATTTTATTTATTTAGTAAGTAGGATGATTTATAAGATAATTATTTTTTGGTGTAATTTTTTGTGTGCAAATAATTTAGAATGATTTGAATATAACTGTTAATTAGGATGTAATTAAATATATTTTTTTCTTCTCTCTAATATGATAAGCAATACCTAGAGAGAAGAAAAAGATAAAAAAAAAAGATGTAATAAGTAATATAATGTGATAAAAAGAAAAGGATAAAAAGAATTAAGAAGGTTTCACGGAGTGTTAGAAAAATTTAGATATCCAAAGCTCTATTTTTTTTTTCCTTTTATTATGATAGTGTATGATTTCGTGTTTGACGCCGTGCATTTTCATTGTGTGGGAATGTTAGATTGTATATAGCAATTACTGCATTTTTGTTTTAATTTTTGGTGGAATGTGTATTGTAGTTATGATGTTCACAATATGCTGATTTTATTAATTATGAAATAGTGTTGATGTGTTAATAATATACTATTTTAAATAATACTAATAAAATAAAATATTTAATTACATTTTTAGCAAATAATTTTAGTACTCGTTTAATTGCTTAATCTCAATCTACATATTTAAAATTAAGTAACTTTAATTCTACCTATTATTCTATTTTTAATTAACACACTAATGTGACAAATTTAGTTAAATACTATTTTTAATTAAATAATTTATGATATATAAATTTTTTATGTGATATTAATTATTTAACATTTACAATTAAATTATTTAATATAAATATTATAATATTTCATCATATATTTATGTGACATAAATTATTCAATTAAAAAAATAATTAATTAAATTTGTCGTTCATATTAATTCAAAATTAGATATTAAGTTAATGATAGAATTAGAATGAGTATCTGTAAATATACAAACCAAAAATTGAATAATTAAAATTATGAGATCTAAAATTATTTTTTTTTAATGTGTGGATCAAAATCTAAAAATTAAAAATATGAGATTATCTACGAAAAAAATAGGAGAGAAAAAATGTAATTAAACTTAAAAAATTAATAAACCAAATCATCTAAATCAATTCATATAACTTTTAATCGGATTAAATATTATATTCAAAACAATTTAAACCCAATGGCAATTTATTCATCTCAGCCGTAATACATGTGTAAATTAAAATTAGGTGATGAGAAAGTTATCATTGATAAAATAATAATTAATAATGTCTTAAAAATTTTAAGTAGCAAATGAAAAAATTATCCCAATTAGTTTAGTCTACACTTTTTCTTAAATTTATGCAAAATTAATTCCTACAAGCAAAAATTTCCAAAATCTTCCAACTTTTCATATGTTTCCACCCACTACCATGTTTTATAGGCCTTTAATGGAACACCAATCAAGTTCGTGTTCAATGCTCAAGCTACATCATTTTTCACCAAAAATGACATAGAATATACCACACTTGATGAAGCAGGAGGGCACTTCAGTTAGAAAAAATTGTGAATCATATTTACGATGAAACTTTTCATTCAAGCATGATAAAACGTTTCAAAGAATGCAATTATGGCACTAACCAAAAAGTATATGATTTTTTTATTAAGAATTAAAAAATTACAATAATTATTGTAAGCAATTACAAGAAAGAAAAATTGCTCAATTAAAATCTCAAAGGCATAGATTAAATAAAGTTGTTTCAAAGGTTTGTTAAGTGTTATAGACAAAATTTTCACAAGAAAAAAAGAAATAACTTAGAGAAGAACATTATATCTAATTTGAAGATGAATATTTTAAATTTGAGCATGCTTAATAATTTTTGAAATATGAACTTAAATAGATAGCAAAATCATATGAAATTTCTTATAAAAATAAAAATATATACTTTTAAGACATATTTATCATCTTTTAACCAAGAGATACCGACAAATTATGAAAATGACTCAACATCATTATTGGTCCGTCCTATGAAAAAAAAAATCAAAGCATAAGTATATGGTCATTTTTTACTACTTCTCTAAAAAAAATCAACATATATGGATGCTCAATTTTGATGAAGGTTATTAATTAAAAAAAAAGAAAAATTATTTTATTTTAAACTAAGAGAAATATATTATATTTATAAAAATAATAAAATATTAAGATACTAAAATTTATGTCAAATTATTGTTTTATTTTAAAGATTTATCAAATTAAAAAATATTTAATGAAAATTTTTCTTTACTTTTTAGAGCCAACTTTCATATAAAAAATGTTTTAATATTAGTTAAAAAGCGAACGAGAATAATAATAAAAAAAATTCATGTTTGATAAAAGAAAAAAAAATATTTCTTGAGAATAAAAGATTTGTGAAAATTTTAATTTATGAACAAGTAAGAATAAGTTTCCCTCATTTTTATTAGTGAAAAATCAAGTTTTCTACAGTAAATGAGTGTAAAGTTAAATCCTGAAAGAAAATCTTTTGTTACCTATAGCATGTTGCTGCTATCTCTAGAAAAATATTGATTAACTGATATATTCTGTTTCAGTGTTTTGGGCTTTCTTTGCCTTTGAATTTTTGGTTGCTGTGCCTTACTTCTTGAGTTTTGATCCCGTCCCAACTATGTTATTTGGACCAAAAGCAAAAACGCTTCCAATTCCATTGTTTAGGCTTTATCCAAGCTAAAATGGATTTACTGTCACATTTCGTCTTTCATCCATTGCAGATTCACAGTTTAGTATATTTACTTGGTTGGCCAAAAAATATATACATTTACTTGATTTCAATATTAAGTTAGCTTTTTAACTCTTGCAAACATATGGGGTAAATACTATATAAATATATATATATTTAAAAGCAATATAATTTGTTAGAATGTAAAAAATAAAACATAATTTAATTTAAATTTAAAGATAATAGTATACTCGTAATAATACTTATTATTTTTGTTTTTCAATAATCTAGATCAATGGAATATTTGTGGAAGGAGTGAAATTTAGAATAAAATTTTCATGAAACTTCTTAAGCCTCATTTAGATTTAGTCATTTGCAAGAACTCTAATGGTAAAATTATTATTTTTTTTAGAAATTCCTTGTATTGTTAGGTGGTGACATGTGAAGAAGTGAATGAGTGATAGGCGTAAGATTATCCCTCGCAATTCTGGAACACTCGTTAGGATATATTTTTAATTTGTATCCATAAGAAATTTGTCTATTCTTTATCATGCGGTATCCGCCGTGGGGATAACTCTTGGACTTCGGCTAGAATGTCGTGTTTTGGCCAATTTATTTTGTTTGTATATTTGGGTTTAATATACTTTAGAACAAATATAATTTAATTTAAAATATAAATAAAATTAATTGTTATTATAATTTTAAATAAACTTTAATTCAATTTAAATTAAAAATTAAAAATAATATCATACTAGTAATAATAATAATTTAAATATGAAAAATTGTAAAATCTTAAAAAATGGATCACATTCTCGTATGTCGTATCTAGAAATATAACGAGAGAATAAGAAGCAAATTATATGAAAAGGGTAGAAAAATGTGATTCTCACTTCACAAGTGAATATTCAAACTTATATATAGGATAGGAGTAGATGTTTATTATTATTATTATTATTATTATTATTATTATTTTGTTGTATTTTTAATTCATGAAATAAGAAATTTATTAATTTCAATATTTGAGGAAAGACTATACGTAATTCTTAAAATCAAAATAGATGAAATCTTAATAGATGAAAAAGTGTATGATACTGGGTCAACACCGGATATTCTAATAATTTCTAATCAAATTCATTATTGACTTTTTTTGATTGAACAGTGAACCCTGACCAGTTTTTATATATATATATTTTTAAAAGTTCTCTTTTTTGGGGTAAATTGTATGTTTTATTTATAAGTTTTAAATTTTATTTGACTTTTCTTTCAAATCATGGATATTGTGAATTTTCAATTATACGAAGTCAAATTTTCCCAAAACTTAAATTTAATTTATATAAACTAATCACAAAATGTTACTTACAATATGTATTTGTACGAGTATAATTTTTTTTATGGTACATCCAGATAAAGTTTATATTAATATATGGATCACCATAAAACAAAAATAAAAGAGATTTTTTGTTGGAATAAAAAAAAGATATTTTAATAGGCGTAATAATAATGATATTATTGATCACAAGACCTTATCCACATCATGCAAGAGGTGTTTGGGCTGGTGGCATCTGACAGCTGAAACTTTCTGTCTTTATTTTGAAAAGTCACAATTACCCTTCAGGTAGAAACAGTAACTTGTTTCGTAATCATGAATTAGTTGGTTAGTGATAATATCTGATGAAAACTAAAAAAATAAAAAAATATTTTATTATAATGAATATTTCAAAATTAGGTTAATTTTTTTGGTGGGATAAAAATTATATTAGTTTTCAATTTTATAATTTTAAATCTATGCTATTCAAAATAATAAAATTAATTTCACGAAACTTTATAATAAAATATAAGATATATGATGCTTTTTAATTTTATTTTTTAAATTAATAATTGTGTCATGAATTCAATTTTTATTTTAATTGAGGATAGAATTTTGATGAATCGAGGAAAGGATACATTGTTTTTCCTTGCAATTATCATCATTCAAGGTAAATTTTAAGTTTTAGGAGTTGGATAATTCAGATCATCATATTTTCATTGCACAAAATTCATTTCTAATAATAAATATCTTCTCTCAACATCGGTGGAATTTTATATAATATTTAATTTTGAAATTATATAGTATGTATACAAAATATTAGCATTGGTTGAACGTTTTTTAGACTTAAAATGAAGGTTAGAAATTAATAATTTTTTAATTTAAATTATTATTATTATTTATTTAAAATTTATCTTTTCAAATTTTAAGATATTCAATTATTTATTAAGTTATCATAATCTTATTTAATATTTTTTAAACTATAATTAAATTAATTCATTTTTTTTTCAATCTTACTTCTTTAAGTCCAATTTCAAACCCATATGGATCTTTGATGGGGCGTGAAAGGTGAAACCTGCCCCCTCACAGTTGCCATATTACTAATGATGTGATTAAAATATACTCTCTATTTTATGACACCTTACTTTTATATATTCGTGCTTTATAGTTTATATACTTTTTATTTTTTAACTTAAAAATAAAATTAAGTGATTAAGACGATTAAATATTTAAAGTAAACTATTTTAAACTCTACGTTATGTAAGTATAGTCAATGAATAGTTTGTGTGGGACTTGCCAGATTACGTACAAATACTGCCAACATTTTTTTAACTTATTTATTTTTTAACATGAACACACTCGTTTCCATTCTAATACATGTACTAGAAAATTGTTATCGTTTGTAATAATTTAGTCATTTTCGACTAAATTAATCTTTGTTATATCCTTAAAGTAAGCAAATCGATATTTTTATAATGTTCGCTAATTTAACTTACGAAATTCTATGCATGATTAATTAAATCATATGGGCCACAAGTAAATTTTGCTAATATTGTTTATTGATTTCGAGAAAAAATTAGACATATTTTTTTTTCACTTTTTATTTTTATTTTTAATACAAAATTATTATTTTATAAGTGTTATTTTTTTAATACAAAAACATTACTCATACAATAACTTAGCATATTTTAAATTTAATTTTTATATACAGTACATATTTAATTTAATCTTTATATTATAATATAATTTTAATTTAATCCTTAGTATAAAAACCAAATTAATAATATTTTTTCTTTAGAGATTAAATTAAAAATATGTATTCAAATTAAGTGATATAAACTAAATTAATAATTTTTTATTATAAAAATGAATTTAATAAATTTTTATACGTAAAAACTAAGTTAAAATTTTCTTTCATGATAATAAACTATATATTTAACTTTAAAAATAAATTATTTTTCTTGAGTAAACTAGTCCAATATTCTTAAAAGTACGTTCGGAAATAGACTATTCAAGAGGTGGGTGACGGTCACAATCAGACGAAATTGAAGAGAACATTCGGTTCCCTCGGGCCCAAGGTTATTCTATTGTACTATATAATTTTATTATGGTGTAAAATACTAGTTTGTACAGTATATTATGGCATTTGGATAGTAGGAAAGTAGAAAGTGAATAAGTGGGAGATGGTATAAGAGTAATTGTACTCTGGTGATATGATTCAAGCTCACATACTCTCTCTCTCTGTATATATACATTTAAGTTGTTTGCTTTGACATCTTCCTAAAAGAATCTCTTATCTTCTTTCTTATCTTCTTTTCTTTCTATCTTCCATCGCCCTTCAGCTCCACCTCGATTTTCCCCCAATTCCTCATCGGTCCTTTCACGATCTTATTTACAAATAATAAAAAATTAAATTCTCAATTGATTTCGTTTCCTCCGAATTGAAAATCACGAGTTGCGGACCGCGAGATTGTGTATCTCTTGTTTTCCAGGTGCGAATCTAATACTATAATAGCTCCATAATCGCTAATAGTAAGTTTTGGGAAAAAAATTACATAAAACTAACGCATGTAATTGTAGTTAATTTCTTCCTAATCTCGAATCATATTAATCTAATTCGGTTATAGGATAATTAATACATGTAGCGGATTTGTTTATTAGTGTGTAGGTTTTGAGAATGGGTTCTCTGCAAGGACCAGTTGTGTGCCCCTCTGTCCGTGCCAAACAAGCAGCGTTTTGCGGCATTCCTATGATTGGGGCAGTGAAAATGAACGTTAGACGCATTAGAAGTGAATTTTGGGGTCTCACTGGTTCCAAGGCTAAACCCGGTTTTCTTTCTTGCCATATAAACACGCCAAAGTGCAGGACTGTGCATTGTAGTTTTAACTCACCCTCCAATGACAGCGGAAGTACCGCCGATAGTTTCAATGAAAAAGATGAAGATTATGTTAACTCTACTGTCATGGAAGCTGGTATGTTTCCCTATATTACAATTTGGATACCAAGAAAATGCTTAAACAGTTTTTTTATCTACACGATATGGGATTGTTTTTGGTTTGATCTTCTTATATTATTTTTTGTTTTGTTTCATAATACACTTGTTCTGTGATTTTGTTGATTAGTTGAGGTGAAGAGTGGAGCAGATGGTTTCATAATCAAAATGAGGGATGGAAGACACTTAAGATGCGTCCATAACAATCCTCAGGGAGGACATCTTCCAGATTATGCACCGCATCCTGCTATTGTATTGAAAATGGAAGATGGGACTGGTCTACTTCTCCCTATAATTGTTTGTATGTCTTGCTTACTCCCTATATATATATATATATTTATATTATGGCAACTTCTACTTAGTTCTTGGATTTGATTTTGATAATTATATATCCTTACTATTATAAATTTCTGGAATGTCTTTATTTGCAGTGGAGATGCCGAGCGTCTTGCTAATGGCAGCAATACGCAATGTTCCCATAGTATGTTCTCTTTGTCAGTTGAATTCCACTGAATTATCCTCGTACATATCTGAACACTTCTTTTCCTCGTTCTTTCAAGATGTGAATTGATCAAATGTTTGATCCAAAAAGATTTTGCTTTTATGTAATTTGGCCCATGGATATTAATTAAGTACTAACTATCTGGTTGCTGTATCAGGCTAGACCTACTTTATATCAAATAGTAAAGGAGATGATTGACAAGATGGGTTACGAAGTATGATTCTGTTTATCTTTATATTCTTAGTCTTGATCCTGATTGTATTGTGATATTTCCATTAGATTCCATGATGAAATTAAGAATCAAATCATGTCATTTCCTGCTTCTACAGGTCAGATTTGTCAGAGTTACCAGGAGAGTTCATGAAGCATACTTTGCTCAGTTGTGTCTTACCAAGGCATTTACTTTGTACTCTTCCTCTGCCCCCCTAAGAAAATAAAGAACAAAAGCTCCAAGTTGTATGACTGTTAAATTATATTTTTTATAGGTTGGAAATGAGGCAGAATGTGTGAGCTTTGATCTCCGGCCTTCAGATGCTATCAATATTGCAGTAAGATGCAAGGTAATATTTGTAAATTGAGGCATATGAATGCATGCATAATCACCTGCATCATATTGTATTCTCTTATTGCTTTGGTTAGTAGTTGTTCACTTTTTCCCCTGGTTGACATTAATATTAGAAAAATCAAGTGCTGGCAGGACATTTTTTTTTTATATATTTTTATTATAAGAAAAGGTAGTTGTGGAGGCAAGTTTCATATCCTTGGATGCACTGTTGGATTGTTTTCATTGAATACCAAATCCTAAAGTTATACACTTATACTAGTAAAATGAAGTTACTTTACCAAATCCCGAAGTTATACTAGTTTCATATCCTTGGATGCACTGTTGGATTGTTTTGATCGAATGCCAAATCCTAAGGTTTGTCAGAGATATCACTATTTTACCAATACTGTAGGTTCCGATACAAGTCAACAAGTACCTGGCATACAGTGATGGTATGAGAGTAATTGAATCAGGCAAATTGTCAACACAGGTCCCTGGTTTGGATGGCCGATTATTTATTGAAATGGATAGGTATGTTTGTGAAAAAGATACCTCGTTGTTTTAAGGCAATGTGACTTTTAGTATGTGTAGTTTCTATTATTGATACCTTTTATTTATAGAAAAAAAAAATCTTGGAATATGTCTGTTATTAGTACTTTTTTTATTGTGAAAAGGCATCTTCTAACTAAAAGGAGACATAACTGCAGGCCAAGTGGCCAACCTTGTGTTGAGACCACCGAGTTCAATCTTTTGCACAACATGTTGAAAGCTGTTGTTGAAGAGCGCTATAAAGATGCTGGTAATAATTGTTATTATTGTTTCTTTAGTCTATTGACTTTGTTTTAATGTTCGTGAGCTTTATTTTTTTTAATGTATGATGTATGACAAAAGTGCTCTGGATGTTGTTTTTTATTGATAATAGTGGCAGCCAATCATGTTTCTAGTCAACAGTACTGGTTTGAATTTTTGCCCTTATTAGTTGGAGTAGTATAACTTGTTAATTTTCTTCTTGGTTGAGGATCCTCTCATATCAGTATTCTTAAAACATGACCTTTTCAAGTTAGTGAGTAACATGAGTAGATCCTAATACTTTTTTTTTTAAGTTAGTCTGTAAGCAGTGGCGGAGGCTGATAAAACATTATGGAGGGGCCAAAATAATTAAGATTATAATATATAAATGAAATATAACAATTTTGATAATATTAATTTTATGAGAAATTTTAAATATTTTTTTTTATAATTATGTTATAGGTGTGAAATATGTTTGTCAGAATTAATCTCCTCCCAAAGAACCTAGTAGGGTTTCCCTCCCAAAATATTATTATTCAAATATTAACTATTTTTTAATTAATTATTTTTATGATATTAAAATATTTTTTCTACTTTATTAATATCACTCCTAAAATTTTTTGTATGACTTTTCTATTCTTGTCTATTACCAAATAAAAAAAATTGAGAAAATTATCTATAATTTTTTTTTGTGAAAAAATTCTAAGGAACATTAAGTTTTTTTTTTTTGTATAAAACAAAATTTGTATGAGGAGACACAAAAGAAATTTAAGTTTTCAATGAATTTAGGAAAATAATATCATATTTTTGTCCAAATTACAGCAAAATTTGCAGAAAATTTTGCAAGAAAATCACAAAATTAATAGAAATCATCTGCTCAAAAAATTTACAAGAAAACAAATATTAAGTTCAAGTCACATTTTATAAGTTTTCCTATACTTGAATGAGGATATAAAAGTTTGAAAAATGTGAAAAATAGTTTTATATTATGAAAAGACAATTAATTGATGATATATGTAATGTATAAAAATTACTATTAAATCATCCATAAGAGCTGATGCTATCAAAAACAAAAATTTAAAGGTCAATATTTACCAAAACAGTGTCTATAATAATGATAATAATAATAATAATAATGACAATAAAGAGAAAGATTACATTCATTATGATTTTTTAATGACTAAAAATTTGTAAATTAAAATTCTCTATATTCTTTTAATGACTTAAAATATTAATAATTAAGGAATAAATATTTAAAAGAATATTTGAGATTATTATAGAAAATCTTACTAGTGTTGACTTAAAAATATAAATAATTTTTAGTAATTATATAATTACTAAAAATTATTTATATTTTTAGTCAACACTAATAAGATTTTCTATAATAATCTCAAATATTCTTTTAAATATTTATTCCTTAATTATTAAGATTCGCCACTGTTTGTATGCCATATGCCCCTGGCGTTAAGTAGGAAAATTGTGATAGATGAGGCCACTTAAATTATCGTCATCAAAACATGCTTTTGCTAAGCATTTATTAGTTTGTATTTTTATATACTTGTGAAGCTTAGCATGTTCTAGGAATCCAGTTCTCTAGATAAGTGGCTTTTCCTCTGTACAGTCTTGCAATATTACATTTGTTATGGAGTATGGACTACAGTATTAATTGTGCATCTCTGATGTTATTACTTACACATATCGTGTTTCTTGATGCAACCCCAGCTTTGTTCAGGGACAAACTTAATCAACTTAGGGCGGGAAAAAACGTGAATAACAGGTATCAAGCTTACTTGATATGACAAATTAATGTTAACTGCATGTTGACAACTTTTATTTTGTTGCAGGTTCTGAATGCTTTAATTGTAAATACAATCTTATACAGCTGAGCTGATTGCAGTCATATCTCTCCTTTCCACCGTCTATAAATGCTTAAATTGTCTGTGAATATTTGTATATATTTCTAAACATTAATGCTAATGCAATCACGTGGAACTTTTCACTGCTTTTCTGAGGCATGTTTCAATCCTCAAAAGCTGTTAATATGTAATGTGGTTTTTATCCATGTGACTGATGGTTGATGGTTGTGTTTCGCCATATTATTTAAATATTTGGGATGGTTAGATAAATTGCTTTTAATATATTATTACTTAGTTTCCATTATCCGTGCATTTGGTTTATTTTTAGGTAGACAAGCCAATAGAGAACTTTTAAATGCATTTATACTCAAATAACCATTGAATGCCTATTCTATTCTACTCATTAACTGAATTACGCTGGACAATCAATTCCTAATTTTAATGTGTAAATACCTCCCAAAGCTTTTACCTACCATGTGGCCAGGATCCCAGGTTAGATTGCATATGCTGACAGCTAATGTTCAATGGTCTTGGATTTAATTCTGCTATGGCCTAAAATGTGGATAACTAGTATGGTATCTGAGTAGGTTACTTTTAAAGGAAGATTTAAAGCGGTAAGAGAACATACAAGTATCTGTACTTTCTATAATTAATAGTTTCGAAAGAAGGAAATCGTCTCATTACAAACATTTATATTTGGACGATTTATCGACAATTAACTATAGATTACAAATAGTCAAAATCTTTGAAAATTCAATCTAACCTGCTGTATTAATGTTATATTATATATATGTTTTTCTTTCTGGAAAATCTGGTCATTTTTTTTTTAGGTATCATCATCATAACTGGTACATTTAGTGCTATAATGAGTTGAATTAAAAGTCAGCAAATCTTGAGTGTAACTAATTAAATAGCCAAATATTATATAACTGAAGAAGCTATGTGCCTTAAGCTTAAAGGAAAGTCTATGGTCCCAACTCGTGTGACGACTAGTAAAATGATACTATCTTTACGCGGACTTGAAAAAGCAAAATAATTGCGTGAATATACAATATTATATTGGGAGTTGGGTTTGCACTCAATTGAAAAATCATATTACACGAATTATTCAAAAGTTATTTAAAGAGAAAACTTGATGTTAGCCCACTCTATTATAAAATGATACAAAACAGAATAAAAATAATGAGTGAACCATATAAAAAAGAATAAGTGTTGATGAGGAAGGCGAAGGTAGCATGGCGCCAACTACCACCGCACTGACGGCAAATACCCCCCAAGCTTTAGATAATAATGGTGGACTGACCCAAAGACAAGGTGCTTAATAATGGAACATTGGTAGGACCCAGAAAATGAAAAGCCATATCATGTGATATTGGAGTTGTGTATTCATAATTTCAAATACTATTACATTTTAATTTAATAAAAAATATTATTGAAGTGCATCTTTAATTTGTAAATAAATAATATATACACGGAGATTAGGGGTAAAAAAAGTTAGATTATCTATCAAAAGCCTATTTTGCATAAAGTCTAGTTTCATCTAGTTTATTTAGTAAAAATTTGGGTTTAAAATTTCTAATTTTTTTAAGTATTAAAATGTGACTTCAAGTTTAAAAAAGTCTATTAATAATGATAGATGAGCATATTTTTATATATAATTATATATTTATATTAAATTATAAATAAAATATTTATATTTTAATTCATATAATTTTTAATAAAATAATTTTCATTTGTATTGCATTGCATTTTTACTTCTTACAATTGAATTTTAAATTGATTAAAATAAATAACACACATCTTATTGTACTTTTTGTTAAGGCATACCATTGAGTACACATCTGTGCACTCTTGTGTGTTTTCATGCATCTTTGTACATATATTATAACTCACACCCAGCTAATATCGTCATTTAATTATAAATTATTATTAAAAATTTATTAATTTTAATAATAATTATTTTAAAATTATATAATAATAATTTTTATAGTTGACTACAGTACATAAAAATAAAACAGAAACTCAATTAGATATAAAATTTTTCATCCACAAATATTTATATTATCCATTATTAATGTAATTTATAACATGAATTTAATCACAATTTTGATAGTATCTTTTTCCTTTAATTATTACTAATTACTAAAACGAATTTAACGAATCTCCACTTTACTAAACGAAATTCGTTTTCTTAATTTTAACCTAAAAGGCATACTTAGTCTCACTATGTATTAACCATTCTCATAGGACAAAGCATTTGACGAATAAACATTTAAATAATATAGTATGAATTAGACCGGCTGGCTGAGGAAGCAGGCAACCATATCTGACTTTAGATTTACAGTTTTTGAACAAAATTTTCACCTTTCCATAAACCATTTCTTTCATTTCCTCTTCTATTTCTCTTCTGCCGACATCTTCCATCTATCTTCAAGTGTCTCGTGTCTAACTCCAATACAAAAAAGAGCATAATTATTATCATAATTCTTGTATTTCGGTTCTGGCCGAGGTTTCTGTTCCACTGAATTGGTTTTATCTGTTGGGGCCTTGAATTTGATGTTTTCTTTCATCCACGAAACAACTTTCATATTCATTTAACAGTATTCACATGTCAGGGCCGCTTGATCGGTTCGCACGTCCCTGTGAGTACCAGTAGCTTCATTTTTATTTTTTTTACAATTTTCTTGTCAAAAGTTCCTTCCATCTTAATTCAACGCATAAATCGCCTCTTATGGTATCTTAAGCTTTGATCTACATCACCAATTCAACTGTAATTAAGGTTTAATTCAGCTGAATTTAATTATGTACTAGTACAATAATACATAGATGTAACAAATGAGTATTTGTGGTTTGATAATTGATAATCAATTTCTTTGGATTTGTCTGTAATAAAGAATTTTAAGTTTAAACCTCTTCGACTTGTGTACATGCCTCCAAATCTGAGCTCTGAAATATAATTGAAATGGACCTTGTTGAAACTTTATTTGATAGGTTTTGAAGGGTTCTCTGGTCATGATGAAAGGAGGGAGAGGAAATCAGATTTTGAGAATTCAGAAGATGATAGACGAACAAGGATAGGTAGTTTGAAAAAGAAAGCAATCAATGCTTCAAGCAAATTCAGGCATTCTCTTAGGAAGAAAAGCAGCAGGAGAAAGGGCACGAGTCGAAGCAATTCTGTTTCCATCGAGGATGTTCGAGATGTCAAGGAGCTCCAAGCAGTGGATGCATTTCGACAGGCACTTATGTTGGATAATTTGTTGCCACCTAGACATGATGACTATCATATGTTACTGAGGTTACTGCCCCTTATTACTTATATTTTTTAACATATCCGTGGAAGATAGATTGCAGTGATCACAACAGATGCATCATTGTTAATTTGTTATAATTTAGTAACTATGAGTCATCTATGTAATAGATTGGTTTTAATCATGGCCTTCAGAATTTCAAACTATACATGAAAATTTTAACATTTTGCTCATGGCATAAGATGGTATCTCTGCATATTCACATTTTACATGTTTCTTACACAGATGACTTGTTTGCCTTAGAGTATAATGTAAAACTCAAATTAACTGATGTTATTGCAGATTCTTGAAAGCAAGGAAATTTGATATTGAGAAAGCAAAGCACATGTGGGCCAACATGATCCAATGGAGGAGAGACTATGGTACTGATACAATTATGGAGGTGAGTTATCTGATTTGAAAAATAAAAAATATATTCAATTTCTTATTTGGTTTTCTTCTTTGCTTGATCTTGTTTGATTTAATAAACTGTACATTTTAGTTTTCTGAATTCATTGTTCATGCTATACTGCTTTGTTTACCTGTCTTTCTCTTTAGGATTTTGAATTCAGTGAGTTGAATGAAGTCCTGCAGTACTATCCACATGGTTATCATGGTGTGGATAAGGAAGGAAGACCTGTTTATATTGAGAGGCTAGGCAAAGTTGATCCCAATAAGCTTATGCAAGTGACTACCTTGGAAAGGTATTTGAGATACCATGTGCAGGGTTTTGAGAAAACGTTTGCTGTTAAGTTTCCTGCATGTTCTATTGCTGCAAAGAGACATATAGATTCAAGTACAACCATTTTGGATGTTCATGGTGTGGTATGTTGTCTGTCTAAATGGTCTGGAAAGTTTCCTTCCACTATTTTAATCTACATTTAGTCAATAATAATTGCTTTGGACTACTATGCTGCATTGTGCTTTCAGGGTTTTAAAAACCTAACCAAATCTGCACGGGAACTCATCATGCGGCTGCAGAAAGTTGATGGCGATTACTATCCAGAAGTGTGTGACTTTAGTCATAATTTTTTTTTTTGGAAGTTTTCAATTCTTCATGGCTTCTGAACTTATTGTTCTGGTATCTCTTCTAACCTATAAATGATTCTGTGCAGACATTATGTCGGATGTTTATAATCAATGCTGGTCCTGGTTTTAAGCTGGTTTGGAACACAGTAAAATCTTTTCTTGATCCCAAAACTACTTCAAAGATAAATGTACGTGTTAATTATTTTTATCTGTTATTCTTTCTGTTTTAGATTTTTATAGAATTTCAATGAAATAAGAGGAATGCTAATAACACTATTATAGGATGAAATTTATTGAAAATTATAATTTTTTATGAATTCTACTTCTAAATTTGGAAAAGACCCATAAAATGAAAATGAGACTCATCAAAATTTATTATTTTCAATAAATTTCAGTCTATAGTAGAAAAAGTATTACTACCGTTCCTCACAAAGTAATCATTTTTTGGGTTGACTGAGATAATCTATTGGTATAATATTAATTGATACTTCGATTTTCCATTAGGTTCTTGGAAACAAGTTCCAGAACAAATTACTTGAAATTATTGATGCAAGGTAACTACGCATTAATTTTTGTTCATGGTGTTATTCATCAATAAACTTGTATTGTTATTTGGAAATTCTGACTATCAGTGTGGCTTTTCAGCGAGCTGCCTGAATTTCTAGGTGGTAGTTGCACTTGTATGGATCAAGGCGGTTGTATGAGGTCTGATAAAGGGCCATGGCAGGATCCAAACATTTTAAAGGTTTGCTGCTTATCATGTAATATTTAGACTCTGCTTTTCACTAAATATATAGTGTTTCTGTTACTCAGCTAGAACAGTTATATGTGCATGCAGATGGTTCTTAGTGGTGAAGTGCAATGTTCTAGACAAATAGTAACGATTTCCACCGACGAGGGGACCGTGATTGAATGTGATAAGGCATCCTATCTAATGGTATAGACTCTTCATGAATGAGAGCTTTCAGATTTTATAATTCTTATTAGCTCTTTCTTTGTATTATTAGCCATCTATTCTTAGACTCTTCATGAATGAGAACTCATTTTATGATTCCTATATGCTCTTTGTTTTGGATTTTATTAGCCGATAAGAAGTAGTGACACATCAACAGCAGAATCAGGATCTGAAGTTGAAGATATCACTTCTCCCAAAGCAAGTGGGAATTATACAAACCCTAGGTTAACTCCTGTCCATGAAGAAGTAAGTGATCATGACATTGGTATTGTATTATTGATGTTGCAAAAAGAAAGAAAAGATAGAAAAATGTTGCAATGAATGACATACAACTACTTTGATGTTTGTCCAGGCAAGATTGATTGGTAGGGCTAGTCATTCCGTTGGTTTCTCTGAGTATGATGAGTATGTTCCCATGGTTGACAAGGCTGTTGACCTTGGGTGGAAGGAGAAACAAGTAACAACTCAAAACTCATATGGCTCAACAGGTTAGAGACTTGATGCATATTCATATTCCCTTAAGTTATTGATTTTGATATGCCACCATTGTAACTTGCTTACATATAATTTAACCCTGCTGGGATGAACAGAAAAAGGGCCATATCTTTGCAAATTTTCAAAATATTTATGGTTCTGCTTAACTATATAACATACCATAAAAGAAGTAAAGAATCCACAATTATGCTTTATATTTTTCTTCACATATTTGGATTCTTTGATGGGTGTCTACCAATGCATAAGAAAACAAATACAAAAATATTCAACATTTTTCTAAGAAAGTAAATATTTCTTTATAATGAAAAGATAAGAAATTCATATATTGTCATCTAGATAAATTGATGGTTTAATTACTCATTTGAAATCTATACTTACATCATTTTTACGTTTTGATTTCTATACCTGAAAATTAAATTCTTTAATACCTAAATATACACTTTTAATTCTTTTTTTTTTTATCTCTATTCTGAGATATATGTCTTAACTCCATTAAATAAAACTGACAAACTTTTTGATATTTGTTAAACCGCTATAAAGGAAAATGTTTACTACCAAAAAAAGTATAATTGTAATGTAATTGTCATTCATTGCAGAAAATTTCCTATTGAGGACTGGAAAATCTGGTGAAAAGTGTGCATATATCTGGGCTATTATCGTGGGCTTCTTTGTTGCAATCTTTACTATTGCTCGTTCACTAGCATTTCATGTGACTAAGGAAATACATGACAGTAAATCTGATTCTGCCAAAAACATGCCTAACAATAACATGACTGTTGATTCAAAAACAAAGGAGGAATCTCGTCCCCCGTCACCTGTTCCTAGATTAACAAACACAGAACTCATCTCATCTGCTATGAAACGCCTTGGTGAGCTTGAAGAGAAGGTTGACATGATACAGTCCAAACCTAATGTTATGCCATATGAGAAAGAGGAGCTGCTCAATGCCGCTGTTTATCGCGTGGATGCATTGGAAGCAGAACTTATCGCTACAAAGAAGGTAACTGTATTTCATTCAAAATCATATAATTCCTTAGGGGTGTATTTGATTGAGATTTTAAAAGAATTCCTTAGGGGTGTATTTGATTGAGATTTTAAAAGACTGTATAAGAATGTAATGATTTATAAGATTTTTTTAAAAAACTTTTAGAATCAAGATTTTGTAGTTTGGGTTTTAATGGATTTTGTATCAAATTTTAAGAAATAATTTTGTATGCTTTGCTGTTATTTGTCATTGAATTGCCTTGTCCACCAATTAGCTGCTCAGGTGTAATTTTCTGGTTGTGAATGTGATAAGTTGAGTCTTTATATCATTATCTTTTGATGATGCTCACATACCCGAGACATTAAATTTGCAATACACTTTACTTGCTACCATATTTTCAGTTCAATTCCCAATGTTATAGATAGATGACTGCTTAGCTTATAGCTGCTGCTACAATTCAATACCTGATTCTTAGCTTAGAGTAATCATATCATAAAATTATAGGATCCTTGTTACCAAACTTTTGTTGATTATATATATTTATGACATTGTAATTGAGTGTATTCCATTTCCTAAACAGGCTTTATACGAAGCTTTGATTAGACAAGAAGAACTTCTGGCATACATAGATAGTCAGGAAAGAAGCAAATTCAGGGTAAGTAAACAATATTTTCAATCTTTTGTAGATTCAAAAGGTAATATCCAAATAATTGTTACTATCTCGCTTGGGAACTCTTAAAAGTATGTCCAATGTTTTTTGTAAAGCAGAAAAGAAGTTTTGCTGGTGAAGAGATAACTGTACACGACGGAGCTGTTTGTTGGAGATATATTACTTCTTTCCTGCTTGTATATTTTACCTGCACATGGCACACTAGTTTGTCTTAAAGATTGCTTGTTCATTTTCGTCATAAAATTATTGCATGATTTAAACCTTACTTATCTCTCTTTCTCTTAATTTCAATATAGATGAATTTGACTGCGATCATAATTGTATGACATATATAAATAAAGTTTGATCCACCTTCAGTGTACAATTGTTCTATAATATTATCCATGCCTTAAATGTCAAAAAATAACTACTTGGAAGAAGTGAAGACAAAAACTTGTTACTACAATTTTCCTTTGCTTTTGTTTTTTAAAGGCATGTTATCTCATTCATGTCTTTTGATTTCAAATTTCTTGGAAAAAATGTTCCTTTCTCACTAATTGAAAGAACAAGCTATTAAGACTTATGAACAAGAGAAAGTTCAACCTAAAAGACTAGTCCTAGGAGAGCCTCTTAACTTAAGTATCTGTTTCATTTTTTATTCAAATTAAGAATTCTAACATTGTTACTTCTTGGGTCGATATTTACGACAGCTGTTACTTTATCTACACTGATTTAATGATAATCATTTTTTTATACCTTCATTCACCTATCAGTATTCGGTATTTCACCTTAATCCATCATATAAGTGAGATAGCTAACACAAGATGTTTTTATATGTTTTTATAAGCCAACAAACAAGAGCAGTAAACATAATTTTGCAACAGTTTCCATTTTAAGTAGTGACATTTTAACTGCATGAGATCTTAATCATGAAAATTATTTAATTTGTTTTATAAAAAATACTATAAACTTGAGTTTAAAAATTATGGATGGAGGAGATGAATCAACTATAAACGTGCAAGTGTTCCTGTTGCTAAGAAAGAAATTCTGAACACAATGGTATCTAGGACGCTGAGGACTTTGCCTTATTTTAAATAATGTCTTAAAACCACTCAGAGCAATATAGGAAATGTGAATGTGCATATTATACTATTCTCAACATGCTGGATCATGACGTACGTTCCTTGTGATTCGTCGTGCATATTACTATTCGTTCATCGCCACAATTCTACTACAAATTTACAATCCATCAATGAAGTTTTTAACAAGCCTTAATTTGATCCAACACGGCAAGGAAACATAACAACATAAATTCATAATGTTATGTTACAATTTTTGTACCATTACCATTCTGGTTGAGTCAGTAAACATACCATAGTGCTAACTAGTTTTGCGCCATCACAAACAGGCCACCACGCCCATCAATTTATACGATTGTTACTAGTAAGAGTTTGATGAACTGTATTACCCAAAATTTTAGTTTCTTTAACTAGTTTCCTTCATTTGCTCACCTTCAATTTTTTATGGGTTTTTAACTTAAGGGCTGGTCTTTATAAAACCATTTTTTTATTCATGCCTCACTCCAAACTAGTGACCGTGTACTTTTTTTTTTTTATATAGTCACCTTGCTGCTAATCCAAATATAATTTTTTATATTGAATGCTAATACAAATATTGAAATAGAAGAGAATATTGTCTCCGTACGATCCAAATAAAATGGATTATGGCCAATGTTTAGAATCAACATTATAATTTATACAGCTAGTGATTAACAACAGTATACTCGGCACAATAATTAACAATTGCATACAAATGGCACAAGAAGAATAAATTATAGGAAGACACTGATGAAAGAAAAAAAAATAAGAAGAAAAAATAAAATAAAATATTCTATAAATTAAAATTAATTTATGTATAAATTCATTTGTAAAAGTTTTATTATATTAAATTTTCTAAAATTAACTTTTAATTTATGCATCAATTGATTTTAATTTATGGAAAATTTTGTTTTTTATTAGTACTTACCAAAAAAATATTATTCAAACTTAATAAAATTGTTTTATTTGTCATAAATAAATTATACGAATGAGTTAATCACAAGATGGAACAGTGACTATACCCATCTTCAACAGTCACATACCAGTGATGCCACACATTACATCTGTGACACAAAATAGGAGCATGAGAAACATCATCCTTTGTCTCTTTTTCCTTCTTTTCTTCTTTCTTCCCTTCCTTTTCAGGGCCAACACTCACTATGTCAGCTGATTCTCTGAATTTTCTAACACTCTTTATTATCCTCACTGGATCAGCCTCACCAACCACTGTCACTGTGTTTTTCTCTGGGTTTAGGACAATGGAAGTAATTCCTTCAATAGTTGCAATCAATTTCATCACCTTTTGCCTGCACCTTGAACACCTTCTAAGTTCTACTGACACCACAGTTTTCTGCAACACACAAAAGCACCTCAGATAGGTTAGTATATATATATATATAGTTTCCTACAAAAAGCCAGAAAAAAAAATCACATAAAATTATGAACAAAACAGCTGAAGTACTGCAGCTTCTCAGTGTAATTGTAAGTATAGGATTCTAGCTAGAATTGAGGTGAGAGGTCATAACATTTATTTATTGCATTACATAATAAAAAGAATGTTATCAAGTGGAAGTGTGTACGGATATGCATGCAACCTTAGACATGATTTTGGAGTCTATAATTACAATGCCAGAATAAGGAGGTACAGAAACATGAATCAAGATTTGCTTATTTATCTCCCAACTATTATTCCCTAAGTAAGCTTTCATGAATTAATTTATGGGCACCCTTTTCTGGTGATATATGGATAGAATGGACCCATGGAAAACGTCTCATGAATGGTCCAATGATACTTCTAAAACCGTGGATTTAATTATTATTAAAATAAAGAGACTAGTAAATGTTTTAGGACAAACTAGCTCTTATATATGTGGTCCAAACTTTCATAATTTGATGTCTGAAAATTGATTTGGAGAATATATACATGAAAGAACAACACGTGTTGTTCTGGCGTTGATTTGCCTTAGTTGTTATCATCTATTTGATTGGGATGTAAGATGTGAAATGTTATTAGAAAATAATGTGCCATGTTCTGCTCAAGAAGTTTGGTTGAAGAATAAATGGAGTGCCCGGTAGTGTTAGGTAACTAGTGATAAATAAGGTAGGATAATTTAAGGAAAATATACTTTAACACTCCATGGTATTTACGCCTAGAGAGATAGAAAGAGAGAAGATAAATAAGTTATATGATTAACAATATTGAGATGTAATTAGAAAAAAAAAATGTTAATAAAGTACGTGTTTATACGTAAATGTCCAAAAATTATGGTTCATAATTTAATATCTTGTCGCCTGTACCCTTTAATTTTAAGAATTTTGGACCACATAATACTCATTAATAAGTGTTATTATTTTTTTAACTAAAAATTTTAAATACATATCATATAAATATTAGTTTAAATTATAAACATGTGATAATTTTATACGGCCTAATAATTTCTCCTTCCAAAATAAATGCAGACAAAAAAAAAACTAAACTTAGGTATCTTTTCTCCTACTTGAACTTGAGATATAAATTTAAAGTCTCTTGAGTGTTTATTGAAAGAGAAGAAAAAGCTCTTCAACAGTTTACGTGTACATTATATGGCACATGCATAACATCACATCAAGCCGCGACTAGTTGCTTCAGTTATATTAGGCTGCCGGTTAGAATTAATTTCTAAATCATGGGAGCTTTTCATATGTGCTGTCAAGACTTTTTAAGATAAGAATGATTATAGGTGTTATAAAGGAAAAGGATGATCAATGATTCAGTGTCACATCTGAATTGAGTGAAATTTCTTTTCATATTTGAGCGTCTTCTTTTTTTCTTTTCCTTAAAGGTTTTTTAGTAATTTGATAATCAGAGCTTGGTTCTAAATTCTGGTGCTGATTTTGGGTGTAAGAAGTGTTTAAATTAGTTTAATTTTGGACTTTCAAGACCATTATCTAGTTTCCAATAATTTTTAAACTAAGCTAGCATGGGCAAAATGGCTGAAAGAACCACCACATATTACTCTCGCTGTCTCAATAACAATAATCGCAACCACTTCTAGTATTTTTGCCCATGCTATTTGTATTGGTCATAAATTAAAAGTACATAAATTCAATCATAAACTATTATTCTTATAATTTTTAAGATATATGTTATAAAAATTAATAAACATACTATACATGATAAATTAATAATTGTGTAAAATTATTTTACACTGAAATTACATGACATGTTTTCTCTTTAAAATTTTGTATTAAATTTTGAAAAATAAAAATCACACAAATTTAATACTAAAATTTATAAAACTAAAACTGATTTTGATTAGTGCTTGGCCTAATCACATGCTGCAAAAATATAGGTCAAGCCAATATAGAAGCATGCAAATGACAGTTTCCAGAATATTAGACAATCGTTCGTCAACAGTTTCTAATCACCCAAAAGTTTTCCAACTACTCTTTGCAACATGTTAAGACAGTTAAAGACATTGCAACTGCATTTCTCACCGAATGCTAGACATATATATTCTTTGAATTCAACATTGTACATTCATTTTAATTCTTACATTTTGATTTTGATTTTGCTTTCTCAATAACTTTGAACGTCAATTCTTTGCAAGTAAACCTCTAGCTACGTGGAGCAATTCCTCAAGTTCAATGCAACTTTGGAAAATCTCTCAATAACCACAATTGCATATTAGTTCTCTATTTGTACCACCATCAATTCCATTCTCTACGAAGCATTTGATCATTTGTAAACAGAATAATTTTTATAAGTTTCAAATCTTCAAATGGACAACCATATCGAACAAGGCTTAATATTGGTTTTTCCTTTCAAGTTCGATCTCCTTGTTAATGGTAGTTTTGACCTTAAAAACAATATTCATTCACTATTGAAAGTAATACTCGAGAGACAATAGACATCATAAGGTTCGACTTCTCTATCTAAATTTAAATCCTTTTTTCTCTAAAATCTTATCCAAAAACCCAACTTAATTAGCTATTCTTAAGCTTTTTCAAAATTCATTTTATTTTTCCCTCAAATGAGCTGTTTGACATGACTCAAATTAATTGAGATTTAACACCATACTAAATGGGTCTCACATACACAAAAGAGAGAGAGAGAGAGTCAATTTTAAGCTTTAAAATGGTAGTTGGGATGCACGTTTTTTTTTCTTGTGCCCTAGGTTCTTTGTTTTGATACAGGACCAAAATTTATATGACAATGCACAATCTATCCTCTATGGCTCTGGTACACTTTGCTGCATGATTCTTGCATATTTAAGAAAGTTTCTTTAGATGAGCAACTTGGTGTAAAGTTCTTGATCTTTTTTCTCAAGTATCTAGAGAAATTATTAGGTCGCTATGGTTTTTTGGTGTTTTATTTGTTCTCTTAATTTATTGCTTTGTTTTATACTTTTCAAGTAAAATATCCTGTCCTCCTAAAACTATAAATTTTCATTGAGTCTTATATTAATGAATTTCCTTTTTATCTTAAAAAAAAATTAAAACGAGTTGAATTACTCATAACATTTAACAACAAAGTGGTGATCTTATTGATCCTTGGCTGTCTTGAGGGAAGAAGATAGAAACTGTGTATAATCACCATTGAGCTGTCAAGTATATTCATCTTCTTACCGGCAAAGACTAGTCAACTTCCACGTCTATCAATAAATATGCCATATTGGATGGAAAGCATTATAATATCAAAAACTCTATTCCAACAATATTTTAAGATTTTTAAAAAAACTTTTTTTAATTAAGAAAACGTTGAAAAAGAGAGCTTTTAAAAATACTAATTTTAAGAATTCTACTTCTTTTCCTTCTTTATTTCAATATCAAGATTCAAGAATATACAATTTATGAAATTTTAACTTAAAAGTAATTTTAAGCTTAAAATATTATAAAATTATCCAATAACTTAAATCTAACACTCTTGAACAAGTTAAGTCAAACATTACTTAAGATGGGAAATGCGATGAAAAGACACAAAAGAGAAAAAAATGAATGGTAAAAAAATATGGTTAGAAAGTGTGTGTAAGAATAATATACCTCTTATAGTATATACAAATTTCACCTACCACAGATGTTTTTTTAGGAGGGGAGTGTCACCTTATCTTTCCTATTTGTTATGCACAGATCAAAACAGTCATCATCCAAATGGACCAAAACTCTTACTTTCATGTCAACAATAGAATCCAAGCATGTGGCAGATGCATTTATCAACTAATCCTACCATTTAAAGATGAAACTCAGTGCTATTTTCTCAGTCAGTATATATTAGTGGTGCTCAAATTTTCATAGTAGAGGAATTTACCATAATAACAAACCAACGTATCATGCAGAATACTAACACTAAATGTTTTTAAAAATACAAACACAAAGACATAAACATGACAATCTGACGGCTCCGACATATCGAAAATTGATATCAGTGTAGTACAGCAAACGAGGAGGGTAATGAGGCAAAATACAAGCAATTTCCATGTTCACCTTGCAACTAGTGTTACAACATCGTTTTGGAAGTAAGAAAAGAACACTATGAAACCTATTAGATCTCAATGTGTAACATTAGATGCCTGCAAGCCTGTCACTTCATTTCTTCCTTGATCCATTTTGATCATTTGTCTGTAGCAGCTCACTATCTTCTTATCTAACTCATAGTATTCTTCCATTTTACTCAGACGCTTTAAATCGAGGTCGATAAAATACACCTAATATATATCAAATTGCAAACAAACTAAGATATTCAATGTCATAAGCATTACAGCTGTAATTAATTTTTGTAGATAAAAATAAAAAGGATAGGATCTTTAAGAATGGCAACCTATGGCTAAAGGAGACAATAATTCAGAATTATATCATATAAATTATGGTATTCATGTTGAGAATTTTTGCATGTTATTATTGCTTTTTCTTTAACAAAAAAACTGAGGGCAATGACTACAAGATATTAACAGCTATTTTCTCAAGTAATGCAAATAAAGTACTTAATCAAATCGCGAGTAAGGAAAAATTTGTTCAAAGGTTCAGACATCCAAAAGGGAAAACGGAAGGGGAAGGCTCAATAAATTTAAAATCCTTTTTACCTATGAAATCATTGGTAATGCCTATGCATACGTTAAGATTCCTTTTCAACAGAATAAGTCACAAATTTATGTCTGATAAAAATTGTTCTGGTTGTCTCTTTCAAAAGCCACTTAATTTTATAAGTACTACAGTGGGGATGCTCTTCAAAGCTGCTGTGACTGCAAAAGTATGAAATACCTAAAAACATTTCTGACTTTACCCTTTCCTAATTTAAACTTGTTTCCATTAAATTTTATAACATCTGTTTTTAGTAACTTTAGATACTTGGAGCAGTTATACAATAATTTTTACCAAATCCATTATTGATTAAGGTGACTTTGCGTCATATTTTATATCATTTTCACCAAACAAATTGTGAGTGACAGTTATCTGTTCATAGCACCTTCAGGACAGCAGCTTTTGAGAAGCCTCAGCATCCCCAAGCAAGGCCTTAAATCAAAGGCCCACCTTAAAATGAACTACAGACACATGCAAACACTATACACTAAAAATTTCAAGCAATAATAATAACGGTAAAGTTCTGCCTACCTTAAAATCAAAGGCTTGCTTAGTTGACTCAATATATAAACTATTGTACACAGATCCAGAATCCTCCTCATTCCTTGGTCTAAAACACAATATCAAACTGCAGTCTTTTGCGGTTGTTGCTATCAGGTAGTCCTTTACAATTCTCAAGCTTTCATCCAATGAAGCTGAATGCAAAGAGGTATATGTTTTTGCCTGTTCTTCACTCAATTCCCTACACGCCATGCATTGTTGCGAAGTAATGTCATAATATGCATGAATGGCTCCTTCTATGTCAATATTATCAAGCTTCTGAACCTCCAGGAGCTTATCAAGGACTCCTGATTTTTGCAAAGCCTCAGTAATAAGAGTAAATAAGTTCTCTGTGCATAGACCATCATCAGCTTGAATGACCAACTTAAGTTTATCTTCAAATACTTTAGCAATACATACATCTGTATTTTTTGCAACACCTCCCAGTCCTCCAAGTATGAGACAGCCATTCAAAAATACACGAAAATTGTTTTGAGGAGTTGTAAGGAGACCTTTAATAGCTTTCTGAATTCCTTCGTTGGATCCAGAGAACAGATCAAGTGGATTGTACTCACTTAGCTGTGATATCTGCAAACATATTCATAGTATTTCTAACTTGGATTTCATGCTAAAAAAATAATGGACATTGACTGTTATAACATCAATCAAAAGACAGAATAAAATGCTGAGCCTAGAACATATGACAACAGGAAATATGCACTATGAAGTCACTGGATCACCATAAAAGGTTAAATTGTGGGATGTACCTCTCCTTGAAGCAATTTCAGAGTTTGGTGCATTTCAAATCGAGTTATTCTCCTTTTGATAGAATTTCCTTCAGATATGAATCTTGAAAATGGAAGAAATCCACATTTGGGCTACTTTTCGAGGTAAAGCAAAAGTTATTATTATTACAACCAAGCGAAAGCGAAAGACTGAGAGGAATGTGGCAAAGGTGAGATAAAGATATACAATTTAAACTAAGGTATTCTCTAAGGAGAGAAAAATAAACCAAAGAATAATAATGTGTGACATAATGGAGACTATACCTTTATCTCAACAGATAAACAGGGGCTAGATCCTTGACTACCTGAATGAAATAGGAAGCTTAATACAGAACTTGCAACTGATGAAATCTTCACAAGGTATGATACAGTGTTAACACTTAGATATTTGTTTAAAAGGAAAAACAGAAAAATGTTAATCCGTAGAAGCAAGTCCAATGATACAAGTCTTATTACCATGAGCAAAGAGTGAATGGTCAGACATAAGAAGGCCAAAATCACAATGCATATCAATCCGGGCAGCATCAACTCGCCACACAGGCCGCTGACCAGTAACATTCATCTCTACCAACTCAAGGAATTCCCTCGTAACCAGAATGTGCATCTAGCAAATACCAAAGAGGCATAGGTCAGGGATCACAATCACTTACTGTCTTGCTTTCTCACGCAACATAACCACTTCATTCCAAAAACACTGCAATTCACTAAACCATTTTTATTAATAACAAAATTGATCACAATAGAGACAAACAATAACCATCTTAACAAGGTGTGTAAGGGTCATTTTTCTGATACCCAATTCCCTAACTCCCAAGGTCAGAAAACATGATGATAAAAAATCAAAATAACCACTTCAGTTAATAGGTTTCCATCGTGATAATAATAATAAAAAAAATGACAAAACTTTGATGTGATTCCATAGGTGTTTTTGATACTATTCTCCAATCAAAATTAGAATTTGATTTTAATTATCTATGTAATAAAAAGTTGCATTAAAGGTTAACATGGATTATCAAGGTGAAACTTCAATTCTAATTAGAAAACAGTACCCAAAGCATCTAAGGAACTGTATGTTAGTTTTGTCCATAAAAAGAAACATCCCTTTCTGGGTTTCCAACAAAAAATCTAGAAGAAGGACAATGCAACAGTGACTAACATACATACCCCAGCATCAACATAGTCGGAACCAAGCAAGGGTTTCATAACATGCTGGACATATAGCTGACCAACAATTTCCTTGTCTGAGGAGGAAATAAGTTGATGCACATCTTTCCAGAGGACACGTTCATGTGGAGTCAAAGCTGTGCTATTCCTCACACTCACACCCTTGGACTGCGAACCATTCCTGGGAGCCTTGCGTATGCGGATCACTTTTCCAATCTACACACACACACAATACACATTAAGGCTGAAAAAGTTGATCCAAGCAAACAATTCAGTAACAACAAGCAAAGGAAGGAAAGAAATAACAGACAAAAGAGGGAGAAGATCCAGTGTAAGCGAGCACAAGATTAACGGCTCCTTCGCCTCTGTAAACCCAGTGAGCCGCGTCTTCCTCTTTCAAAGTCAGGGCCATCTGTTTCACGTGAAAATCTGGTTAAGCAATTCATCAAACACTTAGAATACAGTCAAAAGAAAAGAGGGTACCTCGTGCTTCCGAGGGGAGAAAAATGGAATACTTCGAGTTCCAACCATAAGAACAAAACCTAAATTGATGTTGTCTTAGATTCTGTTGTAAACAGTAAACGGAGACGAGGGGAATAAAGCGAATGGAATTGTATGCTGTCCCTCTGTTAGTGGCGTCTGCATTACGTGTCCATGAGACCATTACTTTTGACCAACACAAACTCTAGTACTCTGTATTATAGTGCTACCCACACACTTCCTTCAACACTTTTTTTATTTATTAAAAATTATAAAATTCATTAAATAATATATAAAATAGACAATAAAAAACTTTGTTATGTTAAAATTAAATAAAAATTATTAAAAATTATACCAATATATTTTTACTTTATATTTATAAAAAAATTACAATAAAATTTTACATAATTCTATGTAATAAAATTATTTATCTAAAAATAATATTTTTAGAAAAATCACTTATGTATTTAAAAAAGTTATATTAAAATCAAACATAAAAAATTTTAATTTTCATTAAGCATATATAATTATTTTTAAAATATTTATAGACATCCCTTTAATATTAAAAAAATTTGTTTCTTTCATATATAACAAATATTAAATAGATATTATTGTAACATTATATATAGAAACACAAATTTATTTTAGTTTAACTATTAATTTGGATTTCAGTTGTTTTAGTTAAGAGTTTTGTCTGATGTACTAGTCATATCTGATTCAAGTAAAAATGTCTAATGTAAAAAATACCTGAAAAAAAATATAAATAAAAGTAAACAAATACTAAATAGATATTATTGTAACATTATATATAGAAAGAAAATTATTTATATTTATATTTATATAATAAAATAAAATTATTTGAATCAATTCACACAAAATTATTTTAATTTAACTAGTAATTTACAGTTCAATTGTTTTAATTAAGAGTTTTGTCATATGGAGAAGTTATATTTGACTCAAGTAAAAATGTTTCACATGAAATATACCTGAAAAATATAAATAAAAGTGAAATAACAAAAACAAAAGTCAATATGCTTAAAAGATAACCATTTAATACATTTTTATCTTTTAGCAATATCTCTTTGTATAAAATTTTTTAGACGTTGAATTCCTAGAAAAGAATTGTCAGGAGTTTTTGGGATGGAAAAAAAAAAAAAAAAAAAAACTAAACGGAATAGATTGGAATGGAATAACTGTTTGACGGAGAGGTAGTCAATATGAGGTAAGTTTTTGTGTGAAATGCATGATCCTAGTACTTAAAAAACATGGATGCCTGAGAAAGTACTAAAAGTGAACACTTAGATTTCAACATAGATTAGTTATCTATAAATTTAGTAAAAAATTCAATGTTTATGATAATTAAAAAAAAAAAGGAACATAATTTACATATTTTCATGTGTATATACATGTTACTCCTCACCATTTATATATATATTTATATATATTAACACATAAAAATATGTAGATTATGTTAGGTTTTTTTTTAATTATGGTGATATTGATGTAGAGTAAATAACATAAACAAAATTGAATCATTGGTGTTTTATGAATGTATTTTTTTATTAGAAGTTATTTATTTTCTTAATCACCACTGTATCAAAATAAAATTTACATAATCTAATTAATTATTTGAAGAGAATGTTTTATTATCTATAATAATCATATTTGATTTGAGTATATAGTTTCTCATAAAAATACATATGTGGTAAAAAAATCTAATAAATTTTTCTCAAAAAATTTAATGATCTTTTCATTTGTTCTCTTATTTTAATTTTTTTAATAAGTCTTTCATAAAAATATTTTTATCAATGGTCTTTTATCAAGATTCATTTGGTTAGTTGGAAGAGAAGACCAGTAAAAATAAATCAGTCACATTTTTCGATTGAAATTAATTATCGACAAAATTAGTAGATACTTTGTACTTATAACATAATTAAAAGAAGAGAAAAAAATTAAATTTAAACAAAGAAAAATATATTTTTTTTTCAAGAGTCAATTTTTCTCTTATTTTGTTTTCACATTTTGTCTAACCTGAAAAATATATTTATCCATATTTTTTTCTCTCAACAACACATACTATTAAATAGTTTTTGTTTTTCATTTGATTTATCTAATATATTATGATTTTTTTAATATAACCAATTTCTCATCTGATCTCCAAAGACTAAATGGAAAAATCATAATATGTAGAAGAATCAAATGAGAAATAAATTAAAAAAATAAAAGGAAACTTTTTTTAATAAAAAAAAATTATTAAAAGCTTATTTGTAAAAAAAAAAATACATAAAAAAATCAATATTTTTTTTAAAGATTAAAATTGCAATTATGTTGCGTTTGAACTTTGAAGTAAGGTCCAATTCAGTATATACCCAGACATGGCCCAAATAGGTTCAGATTATCATTGGGCCAATGGACATCCGTATTTAGCGTTTCATTTACGGGTGGTTAGGGTTGAATTCATTCCGATTTATGATAAAATTAAATTTTAATTAATTAAATATAATTAAATTGATTTTGTTTGGATTTTAAAATATTTTTGGGTCAATACCAACTTACTTGAATTTTTGTTTCATATGGGCGATCGAATTATGATAAAAAAAAACTATCATATATTTTTAATATTTTTATATTTAATTATTGTCTAACTACTATTTTATTTTTGTATAATATGTAAAAGATAAATTTTTATTTTATATAACTAAAATTTATAATAAATGAATATTTTTAATATATAAATTATATTATAATTAAATTTTGTAATAAATAAATATCTTTTAACATATAAATTATGTTTTATATTTATAATAAATACTTTATATTGTAATACAAGATTTTTTTTAAATGTTAATACTTTATTTAAAAATTAAAATTAAATTTATAAATAATGATGAAAATAATATATTGAAAGAGATAAGAGATTAAGAAAAATCTCCAAAATTCCACCTTTTTTTTCTTTCTAAAAGCACTATTGTTAAAGAAGAACTCCTAAAAATACTTCCATTATTATGTAATTTTTAAAAATATTTTCATTTAAAATAATTATTATAATTTATGTAGAAAGAGGTTTATATGGATGGTTAATTTTATATTAATACAATGTAATTATTTAATGGTTAAATATTTATTTTATTTAATATTTAATTTTTATATAGTTATCACTTTATATATCTCATCAATTATTTTACTCAAAATTTGATAATAAAAAAGTACATAATAAATATAATCAAATTAAAATACTAGGTAACACTAACTAAAATTATAAAAAGATAAAATTGAATGAAAAAAAAATGTAAATAACAAAATCGGAAATATGTTAATTTAAAGTTAAAAATTAAATGATCAGGTCGAATATAAAAAAGCCTAAAACTGAATTGAATATAATTGATTTAATTTAAATTAAAAATAAAAAAACTAATCAATCAAATCAATTGAGAACAATTTAATTAGTTTAGTTGTGATATGATGGAATCAATCCGATTCGATAAACACACTAATTTTATACACTCAAAAAAAGGTTTGTGATGCCATGCATAATACATTGACAAGAGGAGTTCCCGAATAATCTTTTTTGTTATAGTGATGAACTCGCATCTGTCTTCATTCATCCTCAAACCCTATAGAAGGATTATCCACAAACACACAAGTATGTTCATATAGTGTTAATTTACCATTTTGACACTGACTAGAATATTGTCACTTGCATAAACCATCGAACATATCCTCTTCGAGGACCCAACTTTACATCTTCTTGGTATGATAAATGAGTTTGTCATGTGAATAAATACGTACATGAAATAGTTGGAATAAAAAGGAATTGATTAATCACATAAAGAAAGTCACAATTAACCACTGCTTTATACACCATTGCTTCATTGCTGTTCATCCATCACGTCACACCACATAAAAAAAAAACACGACATTCACTGCTTTATATATGAACGTGTGCCAAAAGTCTAAAATCCTCGAATAATTAATTAAGTTGACTTTGTACACGTATAATAATTATTGCTGTTTCTTTAGGGGATCTTGTCTTTTGGAGATGACCACTTTAATTTGAATCTTGTGATGGAGAAGGGCATTTTTCCCTGTTGCAGTCTTGCTCTTTCTGATTTGCGTTTCCTCGGGTATTAATTTTTTCTTAAATAATTTTTTTAAATAATAAAATCATATAAACAATTCCTAAAGTATTAAAAATTATGTTACATAATTTTTTAAATATTAATTATTTTTAAAATAATCCTTTAATATTAATAAAATATATTAACGTATAGATTAGACTGATAAGTTTTTAATATTTTAAAATTATTTATACAATTTTTTAATTTTAAAATAACAATAAAGACGCCAAATTAAAATTTTTCTCGTGGATAAATTATCACGTTTTCGTTTTATTTTTCGTGTATTTACAAGAATAGGAGGGAGAGGTTTTCTATGAAATTGAAACGTGAAACACACGCCGTCGCATCGCCTCTGTCACACGTGTGATGACTATAAATACATTTTGACAAGATTGAGACTGCAGTTTAAAAAGCCTGAAAAGTGAAAATTTGGCTAGGCAAATACAAGTAGTATTTTTTGTTTTTGTTTTTCGGTTATAGTTCTGGTGGGATAAAAATTTGTGTCATATTTTCGGATCTTTACACAGTATTTATGAATTTTATAGATATTTATTATTAGTATATTTATGTTTATTTATAAATATTTTTTAAAATTAAATAAAAATAAAAATAATATTTAAAATAAACAAATTTTACATATATATTTACATTAAAAATAAATAGTTTAAAAATATATATTTATTAGAAAGTGATTTTAAAATATATTTATATTAAAAAATAAATTAAAACAATATACTTTATATATAATTAAGATATTTAAGTAATTTTAAATTATGAGTATCGATTGATACAAATATATTTTTATCTGTTTTTTCCTTGTTAATAAACAGCTAGCTATAGAAAAACTTATTTATTTTATGTGTGGATACTTATTAATTTATCCATTTTAAATTTATAGTAAATTTTATCTATGAATATTCCCATGTGAGGAATTTTTCTTTTGTTATCCCTACTCTGGGTTGGTCGTGAGAAAAAATAAAAGTTAATTTGTAAAGTATTATAATTATCCAATTTTGATTTTCACATTTCTGATTGCACTAATGGTATCTAATATTTTTTTTTCATTGGTTCCTTTGACTATGCGTTGTACTTTTTTTTAACATGTCTTATTAGGATTGAAATGTTATACTATACAAGTAAAGTAATTTTTTTACCGCCTTCCATCATATAATTTATTTTTGAAATTAATTAATTAATTAATTGATTAATTTTTGGTTTATCGTTTAGGCGTTATTTTTTAAATTATTCAATTAAAAATAATGTTAATAAATAAATAATGATAAAAAAAGGAAGAGAAACAAAATAGAACCAAAAAATAAACAAAAAAAATTTGATAAAACAAAGAGAAAAAAAATTGAATGAGAAAGACACGACACACTCTTGTGATCGAAAAATGACAAATTGATTTGTAGATGTCTTGTTCATTTTCTTCTTTTTTCTTAGCCATAAGACACGTAGTTACTTTTCTTGTAAGATTCATATTTCTCTATGTTTAATTAGATTCTCAAATTCAAACTAGCTCATTTTTAAGATCAAAATTTCAAAATTAAGGTTTTTCTAATTCTTTTTTGTAGTACCCCAAAATTGTCTGGGACTTAGTCTCCAACATGTCTTCGTGGGACCCACCATGACTCACCCCAAAGAAGGGATTATGGGGTAGTGGAGTTAGTCCCTACAACTTGGTAATCACCACAACTATGATGGAATCATGGGATCATGGGGAAGTTGAGTCTACACTCTCGAAGCCTATAAAAAGGCCTTGAGACGAAGAGAGAAGGGGGTTGGTCACATAAGTGAGAGGAGAAACTCTGGTGAAAAATTCCGGAGGAATGAATAGAGAAAATTGGCAATAACGCGGCGCAAGCCAAACAGAAAGACCAGGACGAGCCGGAAGGAGAGAAAGAAGTACTAGACGAAAGGAAGAAGACACTGGACTCCTCTGGATAAAAGGTTAGTAGATAATGCTTAAGTATTTTCTTTGGGTAGTACTTTAAGTAACCTCTCTCCTCTTTGACAAACAGAAACCAAACCTTCCCAACTCTCTTCCTTCTAGGCCTCCACTTGCCAAGGCCGAGTTCACCTCGGCCCTTGACTAAGAAGAAATAACCTTCACATCACCCATCGTCCCAGCCGAGTTCACTTCGACCCAATGTCAGCCAACCACTCCTTGACACCCCCACCACCTAGGGTCGAATCCATGTCGACCCGAACACCATTAACTGGCGCTGATTAGTGTCATCCCTTCCTAACCAATAGCCCAGCCAGAACTACATGGACTTTGATGCGGATGCCTCTAAAACCGAGGTACGTAGGCATAGGAGGCACACTCCTATCAAGTCATAAATAAAAAAAAAAAACCAAAAAATACTTATTTCTATCTCTGATTCTCCGTAATCTCTACAGGACCCAAACCTAAGCATCATCCCCACAACCTTACAACTAGCCTAGGGTAACTATCAGGTGATAGACATGTTGGGACACCCTGTGTTCCCAATGTGTAACCAACTCCTGAACCTGTAACTCTGATTCCCAGACCAGCCTTTCCCCAGGTTTCTTGGCGTTCCTTAGAAAAACGCCGGTGGCGACTTCCAGTGACTAAGTCAGTTTCGACCATCCTATAGCTGAGACCATTTTTGACATTTTTTTTATGATACGTTGTGAGTGCATGTGACAAATTGCCAACTTCTAAAGATAATATGAGTTACTACCATCTTTAGATTTGTTTTGAGAGAGATTTTGTACTTTTTTATATAAAATATTTATGGTGAAAATTTTGATTTTTTTTATAATGTCATTGATGATAAATGAATGTCATAAATTTATTATTTAAAAATATAATAATAAGTAAAATTAAATATCTAAACACCAAAGTTCCACTTGTTTAATTAGAATTAAACTTAATTTTTTAAATAAAATCTCAAATTCAATTGTAAATAGAAATATATGATTGAAAGAAGATATTTAACTAGGTTCTCCTAAACAGATACACAATATCGATAAAGTTAGTGTATAACATAATAAGCAAAACAAATAAAATTAAACACATCGGTTTTTGAAAATATTTTAACTAAGTAATAACTAACATGATATACTATTATAATAATTAACAGAAATGAAATATTATTCTCTATCCGTATGGATAAGAAATAATTTTTAAGTTTCTAAACATACATTATATTTAAAATATGTATTCGTTTTTAATAATTAATTATAATAATATAATTAATTGCAATCACGATACTTTAGGTAAAAAAAAATGAAATTAAGCCAACTGAAATTAAGTAGTATTTTAGTTTAGGTATTCTATATGATAAATATTTTTTATAATTAAAATTAATAAATAAATATTTTAAATATATAAATTATAGATTATATTTTGGATTATAATAAAATTTTAAATTTTAATATAAGTATTTTTAATTATTAAAAATTATTTTAAAAAGTTGTTGAATTTTAATTTAGAAATAAAGATATTAGAGAAATAATTTTTTCAATAAATTATAAAGGTAATGTATGAAATGTACACTCAAAAAAGAGAAAAAAAAAAGAATATTAAAAATGTTTAATGGAGAGAGCAAGGATATAGGAGTATATAAATTGAAAAAAAAAATACAAGGTAAAAACTAGTAAAAACAGGATAAAATTTTAAACTATTTGGATGGATGAAAAAAAATAAAAAAAGTTAAAAGAATAGTTTATTGTTTGATTGGATAAAAAAGTTAGAAAAAATATAATTATAGTTAAATGACATTTTTATTTTTATAACTAATAAAGTGAAATTTACCATTTATTACAATGTAGTGAAAATTATGATAAAATAATTAAAAATTGAATATAATTATATATATTTACCCTAAACTTTTATGGTTTTATGAATTTTTAACCTTTTAAAATTACATATATTTTTTCACATTATTAGTTGATGAATGTTCGTTAATTTACCGTTGATATAGCGAATAATATTTATGTAATTTAATTATGTGATAGGTTGATAATATCATTACAATGATAAGATAGTGGCGTTAATGATTAAATTACATATTACATTATGTCTTTATCTTTCATGATTTTGTAAATCTCCCTAGCATATTTCGCTTTTGACTTTCAAAATTTGTGCATTTTGTTTACTACAATGTAATTAAGTATTTTGCATTCAAAACAAAATAATAAAAACTAAAATTCATAATAAATAAAGTAAAAAATGAAAAATAAAATACACAAAATAAAAGAAAAAAATGAAAAAACAAAATAGCAAAACATGTTGCAATTGTATTATAATTACTATTTTTGGTTTAAGTCAAATGATCTTTTCTATTTTTTTTCATAACTTGTTATGAAAAAAATATTATGCACCTAACCAAATACTATTGGCAACCACTGCTTTTGACTTACTATCTGGCTCTCTTTTATGCGGATAGCATACATTTCTTTTCATACTCTCTTTTTATTTTCTTAAGCATTCAATTCATTCTCTTCATTCTCTTCATGTTTATACAATAAACTTACTAAAAAAAAATCCACCATTTCAATACATTAAAAACTATTATGTTTTGTTGATAACCTGTTATATTGTCATATTCTTTTTTTCTTTCTATTTATATTATTATTTAAAATTATACACTGTTCTCATTTATTTAAAGAGGACTTAAGCTCTAGTAATAAATGCAAGTCTATCCATACTCTGTATAGTGCTTGGTTGAATAAAATACTTTTGTGAGTGTGTTTTGTTAGAGTAATATAGGTTCTAGAAGGAATGAGCAAGAGAATGATTTGATTGAGTTTATCTTTGTTGTTATCCAACCCGAACTTTTGACTAAATCATTTATTTAAACTCGAATCCGACACAATTAAGACTTGAAATTATGAGACAAGACTGAGTGAACCTTAACATAATGTATCAATCTTAACATTATATATAGTTAAATAGTATAATAAAAGAAGTATAAAATTTAAATCAAATATATTTTATAATATATATTTTAAAATAAATAATATTATTATAAGTATAATAGTATGTTATGCAAAATGATATTTATTAAATCAAATTTTTTTATTATTAATACACAATTGTTGAAAAAAAATATAATTTTTAAGAGAATATAGAATATCAGGTCGGGTTGGGTTGACCCAAATCATAACTCAAACTTGTTCTTAAAATACATTGAATATAATTTCAAAATCTGAATCCATTTAAATCAACCTTAGACTGGATTGAATCTTGCTCACCCCTAGGTTCTAGCATGCATCTATATAATATAAATGTAAGTTATTTCGAAAGAATCAATAAAAGTGACTGAGTATTATGTGCGAGAAAAGTAAGAACGAGAATGATTCTTTTTTTCAAGTAAATTTTGAGTATCATCTCGTGTGTTTGTGGGTGAATGTTTATGTGTATAAAACTTACTAACATAGAAAATACACAAAAATTTGAAAGTTGAAAGACATAATATATATAAAAATTTTGAATAGTAAAATTCACAAAAAAAAAATTATGTAAATTCTAATTTTTTTAAAATGTCAGGAGAGTGTAGGAATTGAGAGCAGCCAGAAATGGGTGAGATTATTAATTAAACCATTACAAATGGGTGAGATGAAAATAACGAAAAAATAAGAAATATAATGGATGATGTGACGTTATTTCCCTTTTATAGTATGGATTGAACGTGGCTTATAAAAACATTTCTTGTCTCTGTTTTCTGTAGAAAGATGGTAATGAGCCAAAAATGTTGTTAAAATCATTAGTGAAGAGGTCGTTCAAATAGAATTATGTGATTAAAAAGAACAGAAAAAACAAAAAAGAAAGAGAAAATATAAAAGACGTGTAAGCTACAAGGCTAAATTATTTATGATTTTTTTATCTTCTAAAACTTTGTTTTGATATTTTTTAAAAAAAATTATTTTTATCACTTAACTTTTAAATTTTAATTAATATTATTCTTATAAAAAAATATTTTCAATCTTGTGATGTGAGCTATTTTTTCACTGATCAACACGTAAAACTTGTTTTATTATATTTACTTATATGAAAAATAAAATTTAATTTATGTTTAAATTTTTAGGAAGAATAAATATGATGAAAATCGTATAATAACTGAATTTCGCTAGCTTTATAAAAGAATGTGATATATTATTTTTTAATTTTTCTATTGTTTATATGATTTACTTTTTATATTATTTTTATCTTATTTATAGTATTTTTATTTGAACATTAGTTGGTTAATGAGTATAATGAAATAAGTTAAAAAATAATTTAAAATTATATTTTAAAATAAAAATAATAATTTTTTAAGGATAATATTAATTCAAATTTAAGAATTAAATTATTAAAATAATTTTTTAAAAAATAATTAATTAATTATTTTACTGTCGCACATCAAAGCTATCCGGGGCTGGATCCCTACTAGCCTTGCCAAACTCTGACCCCCATCTCGGCCTAGTAAATTTGAACTGGGCCGAGACCTTGATAATGGGGTCGAGATTGAGTCCACTCCAGTCATTGCGAATGACCGAGACCAAGTCTCCCATATATCTTGGTAGATCCCACCACTCGTGTTGAGAGCGGGATCAGGAGGAGTGGAGTTGGCTTCCACAACTAGGCAATCGTCATGGCCACTAGGGAATCAGGGGATTGTAGGGAGTTACACTCGGCCAGCCTTAGGGCCTATATAAGGCTTGGGACGAAGAGCTCAAGAGGAAAAAATCAGAGGGAGAAAGGAGGACTAGTAAGAGAATAGGATCGGAAAGTGTAGTGAGAGTAATAGAAAACTGACGATTGCATGCAGAAGACGAGGTGAGAATCCCCGAGCGGGATCCAAAGAGAGGCGGAAGTACTGGACGAAGGGGCGGAAAGGCTCACCTTCTTTGAGTAACAGGTTAGTATCCAATGTTTTCTTAGGCTTAGAATTCTTTCTATCCTTGCTCGAGTCAAACTGAGAACATTTCATTTCGCTATTGTCAGGGTCGAGTCCGTCTCGGCCCACCCATGACTAAGCCCCTCTGACGTATCCCTTTTTAAATACTGAGTTCACCTCGGCCATAGATTGATGCAAGTTAGCTATACTCTCTCCTGAATCCACAACCAGCCAGAACTACATGGATTTTGATTCCTTTAAAGTCGAGGTACGTAGGCACAACAAGCACACTCCTATCAAGTCATAAATCAAAAAAACCAAAAATACTTACTCCTACCCTTGACTTTCCGTAATCTTTACAGGACCCAAACCTAAGCATCATCCCCACAACCTTAGCCTAGGGTAACTATCAGGTGATAGACATGTTGGGACACCCTATGTTCTCAATCTGTAACCAACTCGAACCCGCAACTCTGATTCTTAGAGCAACCTTTCCCCAGGTTTCCTGGTGTTCTTTGGAAAAACATGTGACTCCCAGTGGCCGAGTCGGTTTCGACCATCCTACGGCTGAGACTATTTCGGCTCATTTTGAACCATTTTGTGCCTCGTCACAAGATAGATTGTGACATTTATTATAAAATAAAATATCAAAGTTATAATTTATTCTATGTTAAAATGTGTGATAAAAAAAATAAAAATTTGTCTTGAAAAAAACATTTTTGGAATGTCATATTCCGGTTGGGGGACAGGCACAATTATAACTACCTAATTGTTGTCTCTCTCTCTCTCTTTATACGCGGTTACTATTCTTGATGAGGTTTAGGAGACTCTACTTATAGCTCTTCCTTCCACCTGGTAAAGGTACCTTCCGGGATAGAAGGGAGCATTCAGCAACTTTTCATTTTCCCTTTTGGTTTCCAACATAGTTACACTGCTACGTGTTTCTTCACCATGCAAACAGCCCGGAGGAAAGAAATGGAAACCTTGGAAGTACTTCACATGAACAAAGGCGTTGGCCAAACTAGCTATGCCATGAACTCTTCCATTCAGGTTCGCTTTTCTATACTATGCTATATAAAATCAATATATCCGTTTGTTAAGCAACACTAAACAGTATATCAAAAGATGCAGAACTGTTTTATTTTAATTAATGATATGGAATTCAATTAGGTGTAACGTGATATTAGCAGAGAGCAGGGTAATAATGTTGATAATATAATAATTTCTCATTGGTTCTTCAAAGAAGTTGTTTTGTATTGTATCAAATTTGTAGAATACGATTATCTCTGCGGCAAAGCCAGCAACAAAGAAAGCTATTATGCAAATTGTATGTTCAAGTTGGGCAGAGAAGATGGGCATTGCGGATTTGGGTTGCTCCTCTGGGCCCAATGCCTTGAGGGTCATTTCAGAGATAGTGGATGATGTGTATGCCACCACGCGCCTCTTGGATCGCCCACCGCCAGAGTTGGTCGTCTATTTGAACGACCTCTTCACTAATGATTTCAACAACATTTTTGGTTCATTGCCATCTTTCTACAGAAAACAGAGACAAGAAAACGGAACTGGGTTTCGATCCTGCTTCGTTTCCGCTGTTCCTGGTACTTTCTATGGCAGGCTTTTCCCAACCAACACCCTCCACTTTGTCCACTCTTCTTCCAGCCTCCATTGGCTTTCTCAGGTATATATACATATATATGCATATCATCACAGTACACATATTTATCACTCCTCACCTCAACCTTACCATACATGTCAATTTAATTAAATCACAATTCATAAAATATTTTCTACTCTTTTTTTTTATATTTTATATAGGATCATTTATGATTAAATTTACCTAATTGTACCTACAAAATTCGGTGGTACTCACCACGGAGATATAGTAGTGTACGTGATCATCTTTGCTTTTGATTCTTCAATCTCATTAAAGTGACGAGTAATAGTACATATAAAGATATTGACGCTAAGTTAAAGTGTGATTAATATGGGTTCAAAACCTATAATATGTCCCCTTTATTTATAATTAGAGATGATAAAATGAATTGTGGAACTTAATTTGGTTTAATGACTTATTAAACTGAAATAATTTCTAATTCAATGATTCGTCGGACTGAGACAATTTCATACTCATTTTTAATTGCTTAAAAATGTCTCTATTTTCAAAAAAAAAAAATATTAAATGTCATATTGTTTTCGGACCAAATTTTTTAGTCCTAATAATTATTTGAGTCAATTTTTTTAAATTTGATATAACATGTGGGATCACCAAACCTATTTTGGCACTTTATTTTATAATATAAATGGAATAAGCATTTACTTCATGGTTAAGTTCGATGATGATTTTATTATTTTGGACATAAATAGACGACAATTAGGCATAAACGGAAAAGATGTGCAGAAGTTTTCCATACCCGATATTTTAAGTATCTCGGTAGCTGGTAGGGGGGAGTGTCTTCTATTTATTGGATTTTGCTTTTTTAATTTTATATTTCTTATCTGTCTTTTTTTTTTGTTTGTTACATTTTTATTTTATTTTTCATGTTTTCTTTTTTCTTTTTTACCTATCTTCTCTTGTTGCCACTCATTTCACATGTTAGTTAAAAAAAAAAAAATTAGCCCATTGTTTAATTGTTAAGCCTGGGAACTGTTACAGTAGATGCAAGCAGATATATCTCCCTTCACTAAACGTGATTAAGGCTCTAGCATAAAGAGAGATAGAGTCATATATATATATATATATATATATATATATATATATATATATATATATATTTATTTATTTATATATATTGGGAATTATCGGGGACAAGAGGAATAAATGAGTGTACAAAAAAGAGAATGACTTTATTTGCGTAAAACTAGTGTTTAAAAAGAAGAAAAGAAAGTTGGACATAGATGTGAAAGAAACTAACAAATATTAATGGGGTGCAAATGTAAATAAGGTACCGGGTGGTTTAGCGGATAGTTGTGGAAGAGCATTGAACAAAGGAAAGATATACATATCAGAGAGCAGTCCCCAGTGCGTGTTAGATGCTTATTCTCGACAATTCCAAAATGATTTTACAGTGTTTCTGGCTTCACGCTCCCAAGAGATGGTAGATGGAGGTCGCATGGTGTTGTCCTTTATGGGTAGGGAATCCATGGACCCGACTTCTGCCCATTGTTGCTATCAATGGGAACTGTTAGCTCGCTCCCTCATGACCATGGTTTCTGAGGTACGTCAAACAATTATTATATTTTATACGCTAAATTTTAATTATGCTTTTTTATTATTGGATAATTTTTGTTTTCCTATTTTATTTTTTTTTAATTTTATTTTTATCTTTTAATTCTTAAATTTGAGTAAATATTATCTTTTATTTTTAATTTTGTAACATAATTTTGAATTAATTTTTGTCTTTATCAAAATAGTAAAATTTATTCCATTAAATTTATTATATAAAAATTATCAAACTCAATTTTTCAAATTTTCAAATTGTTCACTAGCTTCACTTTTCACGTCGTTTTCATCTGGATTATGATTTTTGATTTAAATATTAATTGGTTTGTATAATTTTTTAGATGAATTTAATATGATAAATTTTATGTCATGAATCAGAAAAAAAAATTGAAAACGATGTTTCAAAATAGAAAATAATTATTTTTTTAAAGGATGATACTGACTTAAATTTAAGAGTTAATTAACAAAAATAAATTTTAAAAAATTAAAAATTAAAAACGAATTTGTACTACAAGAAAAGAACTAAAGTTATACTTTATTCTATTTTATTTTACATTCAACTTATTTTATTTTATTTTTTGTTATACTAATTTATCATATTTATCATTTTTTTTTACTTTTTCTAATATATAAAAATAAGATGTATGGATGAGATATATGCAGAGAATTTTTCCTGTATGTAAATAAATGGCCATCAGTCACTCTCCTCGCGTACATTTTTCTAATATATCAAAAAAATAAGATGTATGGATGAGATAAATGTAGAGAATTTCCCTGTATGTAAATAAATGGCCATCAGTCACTCTCACTCATTAAATGTTTAGGAAATATTTTAATAAATTATGAGTTTAATAGTTACAAGCATTACGTATGATTTTTAATATATTTATTTTAAAAATCAATCAATTTATTATATATAATTAATTATAATTGGATAATAATATAAAATTGTTTTAAATCTATTTTCTCATAAATTATAACTATATTAAAATTATACTAACAATAATGTATAATTTATATTTTTTATAAATATATATTAATAAAATACTCTTGGTAAAAGATGAGTAGATTTATATTAATAAAGTTTTGTAAAATTTGTTATACACACTTATTCCTGATTCTTTTAAAAGACATATTTTAATAAGTTATAATTTTAATTTTCTTAAAATACATAGAAGATGTAACATAATAACATTCTTTGTAAAAAATATATAAGTATACACATATGCAAGAAAAACATGTAATATACGCACGCGTGAAAAAAAATTAGACATATTATTAATTATAGGCATTATATAATTTAATTGAAATCGATATTTCATCTTAATAATTAAAATGTGTTAAATTAATGAGATGAAACCTCAATTTTAATTAAAAAGTACACACACCTTATTTAGATGTATAATATATTTTTTAAGATATGATCGATGATAACTATAAAATGTCTAATTTATCTAAAACTTATGTCAACATAATTATTAAGTAATTAATGTTACATGCATGCTAATAATGCACATGACGACTATAATCGGAGCCATGCAAGCATGGGAATGTTGGCATTTAGTTGAAACTACTGAGGAATTATTGAGAAACAGTGCTGTTTCTTCTTTACAGAGAAATTACGACCATAATACCTGAAAATAAAGATAAGCATCGCCTATCGATGTAGCTGACCTTCCTTGACTCACTATATGTTTTTAACTAGTGTCTTAAATAAGATTTTATCTTAAAAGTAATTTTTAAAAAATTTTAAAAATATAAAATTATTAAAGAGCTTTAATTTTAATTTTTTTTTAACTTCAATATTAAATACACACCAATATAGTTATATCTTTCTAATATTATATAATAAAATAATTCATGTACTGACACAAGGATAATATATAAAAATAATTATATTTTCATTCAATAATAAATTAACTTGTACGATAAATTTATTAATTATTATAATAATTATCTTAAAAATTATATTTATTATAATTAGTTGAGTGTGAGTAAGCTATATTTGGTGTTGGCATGCATGTGTGTAGGGTCTTTTAGAAGAGGAAAAGGTGGATTCTTTTGACGCTCCTTACTATGCACCGTGTTTGGAGGAACTGAAATTGGAGATTGAAAAGGAAGGGTCGTTCAAGATGGATGGGCATGAAGCTTATGAAATCGAGTGGGACGGTGGAATGGAATTAGAAAGTGATTCAAGTAGTGGAGAACGAGTTTCAAGGACCATTAGGGCTGTGGTTGAGTCCATGTTAGAATCTCATTTCGGCTGTCACATAATGGATGAGCTGTTTCGAAGGTATGCTGAAATTGTAGACGACCATTTGTCTAAGACTAGGACCAAATACATCAATTTGGTCATTTCTCTCGTCAAGCATGCTTGAAAATTGAAATACAATATTACAACACAACCATGGAGACAATTATTATGCCACCACTTGTACTATATGACTTTTAGCACGTTAGTCTTCCTAGTTTTTTGTTTGCATGTAGTACTACTATCTTTTAAGGTATTGTTTCGTCTACGTCTATCTTAATTATGCCATGCCCATGTTTGACTAGGACTGCACATATGATATACGTTCCATGCATTTTCCTCCATTAGTTTTTTATTTATTTTATGGTGCTGATAATTAAAGGAGTGGAGGTGATTGAATTACACGAAACAAGACAACGACTTGATCGCGAATGCACCAATGACTAACGTGTAGCGGAGGACGTACGTCATTGTCTTAAACCAGAAGCCGAAACTTCACTTATTGTTGAGCCCTTCATCACCAACAATTAAAGCACTGAACAATAATAAAATCAGATGCAAGAAGAAGCAATACTTAGCATATTTATAATATATATTAAATATTCTTTAAGCAATATTTTTGGTGTTTTTATTTTAAAATTAGAGTAACATTACATTAATTCAAGTATAATTAGGTTCAGATCCCTTAAATAAAGTCTAAAAATTCAAGTTTGCGTGGACAAACAAAAAAATATAACAAAAATTAAAGTTAATTTATTTTGTTGAATAAGAAATGTCGGTAATACAATTTATTTTAACACACTACTTTTACACTCTCCCTTGAAGAATATAATTCATGTGATCCTATTGAATATGCGAGTCTCAATTTTTTATTAGATAGGTCCCATTTTTTCAAAATACTTAGACGATCCATATATGAATTCATTAGAGAAAGGGTGTTGGAAGAAGTGGTAGCACATATTACTCATCTTCGTTGATGTCATTTTAACTTACAAATTAATGTCAAATTTGTTTATTGGTACATATATTAACATACAATTTTAAGTGTATTAAATGATGAAAGTACTCAACTCCTATTGCTCTAACATTTAAAAAAAATCTAATTAATATGTATATATTTAGTACTTTTTAATTAATTTTAAAAGAAAATTTACTTTTAATTGTTAAAAAATTCAACAAAATTTAATTTTAATTATTAAATTTAAAATAAACTAATTCAAAAATATATTTAAAATAACGCAATTCATCCATGTATAATAAAGTATAAATAATTCCTATTATATTTATATTATTTTTAAAATACATAACACTACTATTTTCTATATATCTCTATCAAAATTACAAAATTGTTATATAATTTTAATGTCAATTTTTTATATTTACGTTAATCTTATTCTCTATTTTGTTTCCTTTCAAATCTCCACTGCTTAATACATGTACATTAATATTTTTCAAAGTTTTTTATATGTGCTCTGGATATTGACATATCCTCGTCACACTCACACGATATTCTCAAGTTGTGATATAAATGTCATCAAACAATTCTATTTTTACTCACTGAGATCCACTCCATTAGTTGACATTGTTTGCATCTCAATCGTTCGTGAAGAAAACATCTCGATAAGAACACTAAATTGTTTTTGCATTGCTTATGAACTCGAAATCCCATTATTCTGAGGACCAAACACGTGTCCTTCATTTTGTCATGTAACCCTTCACCTATATATACTCTCACATCATATCTTCAACATATATACTCGTGAATTTTACCAAATATTCACCTCATTTCACGATCTCTACATGACTTGAGTTTCAAAGCCCCTACAAGAACCCTCTCTCTAGGAGCTTTATAACAAAGACTACCCCCTTAAGAGATCCATCAAAGATCATCATTAGAACAATATGAAAGTTTACTCTTTTGCTTTTCTTCAAATCTCGATTAGTGTATTCTTATATATTAATTTAAAATATACTATATATCTTGAAAATTATTTAATATTTCAAATTTATTCTCTCTTAAAAATTATATGTATCATTTTTTATGTTTTGAAAATGTACATTTAATATATATTTTTTGAAATATAAATATCTTCTTTATAACTTAAAATTATTTTATATTTTTATTTATAATTAACTTAATAAAAAAAACTAAAATTCAAAATACTAACTCTTACGCTACAAGATTTTTTTGATTTTGCTACTAATTTTAACTACCATTTAAATTAATAGTTAAATCCTAACTAATTAACTATTAATTAACTAGAATATTATTTTTCTAACTAAATTTAAGTTATATTCATTTATACTTCTTATTACTATAAATTAACTAGAAAATAACTATAAATTAACTAAGATTATTTTCTTAACTAGTTTGCTACTTATTTCATACTATCACCAATATTATAGTAATTTTGTAACTAATTATTTTTACTAGAAATTAGCTACAAAATAACTATTAATTTTAAAATTAGTAAAAAAAATTATTTTATAACAAATTTTAAAATTTTTAGTAATGTTATCCTCCGACTATACATTACTCAAAATAGTACTGAATTTAAATAAAGTATTGTAAATTAAAAAGATATAATTAAAATTTAATAAAAATAATTAGCTAACTTTTCTGATAAAAATTAAACATCAATAAAATTAATAAATATATTTTTATATATATAACAAGATAACTAAAATCAAATACTATCTCTTATCATCTCGCATCCCGAGCAATCATCCACAAGGTGGGGACCTAACAATTACCGTGGTACCGCATTGCATTTATTTAATTATTTCTAACCAGAAAAAGCTATTTCCCATTTAACAAACAAACACACACAAATTAAAATTAAAGTTTTGTTATAATAAAAGTGAGCATTAAAAAATAATACTAATTATTAAGATAAAATTTTAATTTTGACTGGAAAATAATATTAAAATATTTAAGATACTACACTTATTTTTTTAATATTTTGTCATAAAATAAAAATTTCAATTTTAAAGTATTTGATCCAATATTCTTACAAACATATAACCGTAAATACTTAAATCAAGTTGAGAGTGACTATTAGATAAATTTGTCATAATGGTTTTGTCTTTTATTAATGTTTTATTTTGTTCGTGAAAAAAAAGATAAATTTGTTATAATAAAATTCCAAAATTCATATTCATGATATTATTTTTTTTTTTAACTTTAAAAATTGAGAAAATATATTTGGACACCCAATATGCTGGAAAAAAAGAAAAAGAAAAAAGTGTAAGTATAATAAGTAATATAATGTGATAATATGAGAGATAAAAAAAATAAGAAGTGTAGAAAAAATGATGTCCAAATATAATTTTACTCTTAAAAATTCAATAATAATTATCATTCAAGTAAATAGAAGGGAGAGATAAACAACATAAAGAGAGATGAAAGTGATCAATATAATAATTAATGTAATAGGAAAGAAGAGAAAGATAGAAACAAAAATAAAATGAAAAATATCTAAAAATAAATAAATAAATGTTAATAATAACCTTTAGAAAATTACCAGAAAAAAAACACAATTATATTAGTGTTTTTCAAGAGTTTAGTTAGCGTGAAAACTAATCCAGAAATAAAGTACATTGAGTTTTATGCATAATTTTCTCATTTCATGTGTCAAGAAAAGGGAAGAGTGAGAGAAAAAATAATTTATAATTTTTGAAGTAAATGAAATTACTTTTTGATATAATATAATTTTCTTATGCAAAACAAAAAAATATATGTCCGTTATATATAATAAATTTTTGTCTTTGATTCGGTGGTGAGAGAAATTCCTAAAGGACAAAAAAAATATAATAAAATATTTATTTTTATTTACTTTTCCATCTAATTAAATATGAGTATAAAAAGTTTCACTTTTTAATTTTTCTTAATTTCAATAAATTTAAAATATACTTTTTCATTATTTTCCTATTTTAAACTTTTTGTGTTCCTTTCTCCTGATAGAGTCTTAAGTTAGGGATAATGTTCATTTTCCTTGCAATGAATAGCTTGGTTAATTTGAAGTTTATTTTGACATATTTGAATTTTAAAAATTAAATTTAATATATTTTTAAGATAGGTTGGAATTATATTTTACATTATTTTAATCTGATTTGATATTTTATATTTTTTTAGAAAATTCTAATTTTTTTGAATTATTATATTTTAATAGTAAAATTTTAAAAATAAAATTCGAGCCAACGACAACAGTAAATCAGAAAAAAATAATTAATCTTTACTTTAGTAGTGAGCTAAAAAAATTTTGTGAGACAAAAAGTATTTTATATACTATAATATTATATTTATAAAATATTATTTATTTTAAAATATATATTATAAAATATTTCTTAATTTAAGTTATATAATTTTTTATTTTATAATCTAATTAAAATTAATATATTACGTTCATGAATCGAAGTGATTTGATCGAATTTGTTTATATACTACATGGGATTCAAATTCAGACTCTATTAAAATTTTTAAAATAAATTAAAATCCAGATAAATTCGTTCTCAAATTCTGATTCATGTAGCGCTCAGTCGTAATAGAAAATAAAATGTGTTGAATCACGACATCTTCGTTGCCACATATTTTTTCACCCACATTCGAGAACCTGATGATCCCTTGTGCAATTGAACTTGCATCATCATTCATTACCATAGAGACTACAAATTATTTTTATAACTTTCTTCATAGTTCAATAATTTCACATCCACTCGTTTCTAAATTAATTAATTGAAGAAGGAAGTCCATGAATATATACATCATAATCATAACATTAATTAATAACCAACTTAGGATAATGAATGACCATATTGAAGGACACAGTTGTGAAATTGGTGAACAAGTCGGTGGGGTGACACATTCGAGTCCAAAATCTTGGTTACCTTTGTCAACAGTGGTCCATAGAAATAGGGACAATATTGCAATTAGAAAACGTGTATTGATGCTACGCTTAACCACCTTTCTGACTATCATTATAAGTCCATAGAATTAATAAGAACTAAACAGCTATTCTAACCTTCACTTTCTTTGTTAACTTGTATTCGCACTATTTGCTTCACTATCATTCTCGTACTCCAGCTGCAGACATGAAAATAAGCTTTAAGTGCAAAATAATATCTAATTATATTTGATTGTGTTTAAGTGGCAATAATACAATCACCCAAATATTAAAATTAGTATCTTTATTAATATTATTAGTATTTCTAAATTAAGAATGAAATTGAAGTACAAAATAAAAAAATAAAAAAACTCAACTTCATATCTAAATTTCAAAACCATGTTTTTTAACAAACATATATTATAAAGTATTTTCTTGTATTACATTATCCAAGTGATGAATAACAAATCAATTTGTAAAAAAAAAAGTCATTAATACAATGTACAATGTACAATCATATAAATCAATTAAATAATTTTAAAAAACACAAAGAAATAAACATGTCAAATTAGTTCATGTGACATCAAATAATTTTACAAGCTTCTTTCATTATTTGAATAAACTAGCTATTATGGTAGTCACATTTTACTAAACTAACAAATTCATTAGTATAAAAAAATTTATTCATGTTCTCAAAATTATATCATACAAAACAACAAAAGAAAAACATCTTTTTAGATGTACTTAACAAATAACAAATACATCAAAGATGATATTGATAATTAATATTATCAATATACATATTACTTTTTCATAAACAAGTTTATGATGTAAAATACATTATACCAATTTTTTTTGAAGCCATGATGGTACAAATAAAAATTTATTTAACTAGAATTTCAGGTAAGAAAATAAACTTGACCAATTTAACTACGTTGCATATCAACATAATATAATTAATTCTTCATAATTATAACACAATCATTTCAATTTCCTTTTATTGACACATAATCATAATCACCAATAATTGTTTAGTGTTCTTTAAACAATTAATTCACATTACACATGAGCAAATCATGATATATCAATATATAATTTCTCTTGAACATATATCAATACATAACCTTATCAAAACAAGTATCTTGAATTCATATCTATTCAATGAATATCAAATAATAAATTATATGCTCTTGCAAGTACCAAACATAAGTTCAAAATCATATAAAGATACAATTTAAAAGAAATATGATTTTCATTGGCAAATATAATCTTCATATTACTTATAAACGAATAAAAAAATGAAATGCTATATAATTGCATAACATAAAAATATTAAAATATTTTTATTTTAAATTCTCTCTATATTATCATGCTTTAAAAGCATAAAAATAACTAAAAAAGAGAAAATTAATAATTATTTTATGTTAATATCTTGGATTTTCATATCATAATTATTATATATACAAAATTTATATTATCAAACCAAATTAACATGATAATAATATGCTTTTGTTATAATATAACTTATCTAATTTCAAAATATTTATTCATATAATATAATCATATTCAAAATGGAAAAAAACATTATACAATCATAATCGTTGTAGACATTCAACATATAAGGACCAATAAAATGTCATCATTTTGTCTATTATAACTATTTATAATCAATAGCTCAATATGATTGATAATGTTATTTAAGAAAAAAAAACTTATAGAACTAAAAAAATAGAAAAAATTATTAACCATTTAAAACATATGATACAAATTCCTTTTAGGTGGAGAATATATTTTATAATAATAACACCAGTTACAGAAATCCAACACTTGTGAATGAAATAATTTTATTATGAAACTCATCCTAACATGTCACAACAAATTAATAAATGAATTAATTCTATGTAGGTGAGTTGACTCAAAAATTAATTTAAATGACATAACATCCAAATATTTTTAATTTAACTAGTAATAATAAAGATTTAAAAATATAATGCAAACCTCTTTATGTGTAAATAATATGTTATATAATAACAACAGTTATAAAAATCCAACACCTACCTATAGGTGAAAAGATTTTATTGTCAAATATTTCTAACATGTCATAACAAAATTAACCAATGAATTAATTCTTGTAAGTGATTAATTCAAAAATTAATTTAAATGGCACAATGTCTCAATATTTAAAATAATTGGTAACTCTATTAATTTTATAAATAACTCATTGTAAGAAAAAAATACTTAATTAATAGAACTCCTAATACGGATATAATTAATAAAACTCTTAATATAGGTCTAATTTTCTAACAACATCAATCATATTTAGCAATGAAATATATAATTTTACATCAAATTATATACACATATACAAAACATATATTATTAAGAAACTTAATTTTGGAAAATTTTCATGATACTAAATTGTCTTTTTGCCTTTTATATATATTATGTCATGTATAAATAAAAAGATCAAACACCTTTATTTGGTTAATCAAATCAAAATAAAACCTTTATAAAGAAAGATAATAATTTAATATGTCCAATATTATAAAACGAACATCACAAATATACATTGTTTGAAACAACTCAAGTATGAATAACATTTCATTCTCTTGAAAAGAATAAACATCAATATGTGAGATGAAATTAAAAAATTGTAAATAGGAATCAAGATCCCAACTAACAAGAATTTTGTATCACACATTCTTAAATTAGCAAAATCCTAATTTCCAATAACTTAACAATTTAAAAAATTGTTAAAATTAAAAAAAATATTAGGGTTCTAAAACTAGTATAACCTATTTTGATACCACGTGTTAGAATTAATTAGACTTATACTAGGATTTAGAACACCCAATTGCAACATGATACTCATAAGTTGTGTACCTTTTGATGACATTCTTTAAAATAATAACTTAAATTTTACAGAAACACATACACAATAGTATACATCAAGAATAAGAGCTTCCTCTTAGGCTCCATCTCATGATAAATCGACTCTTCGATAGAGCATAGTCAGTACGGAACATTTGGAATTAATCGGGAATCCTATCATTCTATAAATAGACAAGTAACCTAATATCCATCTATCATGAATATTAGATCCATAAAATTAACATACTTCTTTATTGGACTTAATACAATAAACACAAATATTTCTTTATTCGACTTAGTACAATAAACACAAATATATGATAATTCAGAAAGTTTAAATTATATCACTCAATAAAATTAGATTCATGCATAAGAATATATTAGATAATACATCAAATTCATATTTTAATAAAATAAAATACGTTAATCAATAAAATACTTAAAAAAAAATTATTCGAGACATCACAGAAAAGTGAAAAATCATTGAAGGCACCTCAAATCCTAACTCCTTCCTTACTAACAAATATGCATGTCACGTGGTCCTTTTGATAATGAACACTTCTTTTTATCGAAAGGAAAAGGAGAAGATAAATACCACTCCTAAAACAACACTTCCATCCACGAGAAAATCGTGCTCTTAATGCAGAATTGAACATATCACCTACCATCCATTATCTATGCACCCATAGGGGGTATATTAATAACTTTGCGAAATATATATATATTTACAAGTACGAAAGATATTTTGTATGTGATCTGTATACATTAATAATTGTGTCAAAGATATTTTGTATACTTCCGTTAGAAATATCTTAACGTACGTATGTTTATCAAGAAGTACTAAATTATTATTGTTAGAAACATGTTTAAGAGAGAATCGGGGAAAAATATAATAAATAAAAAATAAATTATATTGATAATGAAAATCAATAAATATAAGATAAAAGTTTTATACAAGCAAACAAATAAATTAATAATATTTAATTAACTATATTTTTAATAGTTTCTTGTAGGTGGGAAAGTCTTCACATAACTTTAGTGCATAGTAAATCAAAATAAGATTCAACTATTTAACATAAGTAAATGAATGTGTTTAGTAAGTCTATCTAATAACTTAATTATAAGCTACTTTGATAAATTTATTGGTTAGGTTGATCAAAATAAGTTTTGTTTGATACATAAGTTTATCATATTTTAATTTATTTTCATAAGTTACTTTAATTAACTTATGAAATAAGCTATCTTATAAGTTATTAGTTTTTTTTTAATTTTTATTAATTTTTCTAAAATTTCTTTTTATCTTTTATTTCAATTTATAAATCAAATATTTAAATATCTCATTAAATATTTATCAATTAGTTTATTAGCTAAATTTTATCAAATACTTTCAATTCAATTAACTAACTTAACCTTTCAGTTTTCAACTCTTAATTTATAGTTTATAAGTTTTCAATTAATTTATAAACTGGTTTTACTAAACACTATAAAAAATTTTAAAATTTTCTACAAAATAATTAGCTATACAATTTTAAAATTTATAGTTATTTCGTAGTTAATTTATAGTAAAAATAATTAGTTACAAAATTATTATAATATTGGTGGTAGCATGAAATAAGTAACAAATTAGTTAAGAAAATAATCTTAGTTAATTTGTAGTAAATTTTAAAAATTTGTAGCTATTTTTTAGTTAATTTATAGTAATAAAAAATATAAATGAATATATTTAAATTTAGTTAGGAAAAATAATATACTAATTAATTAATAATGATTTAACTACTAATTTAAATGATAGCTAAAATTAATAGTAAAATTAAAAAAAAATTGTAGTGTAAATATACTCAATATTTTGACATAAGCAAACAAAATATAAATGCTTTAACTATCCTAAAAACACAAAAGCAAATCAATACTTAACCATCATATAATTCTTAGCCATAAAGAGCCAAAGATAAATGTAAGGCAATTCAAACCATAAGGGTATATCGAATTGTTGATAAATTTAGCAAAAGATACCTTGTGTGTGATTTGTATACATTAATAATTCTGTCAAAGATATTTTGTGTGTGATTTTTCATTAGAAACATCTTAACGTACGGTTGTCAAGAGGTAGTAAATTAATGTCTAAAAATTTTGCAACTGGAATCAACAGTGTGTTTGACGAACTATTTTAATAATTTATAAGTTAATATGATTAATTTATAAGATGATTTGACTAAAATAAGTTTACACAAATTTGTTGTAGTTGTTTTTAATTTATTTTCATGGTAACTTACTTCATCTAATTTATAATTTATAAATTGCTATCTTTTTTCCTTTTATTCTTACTAATATACTTGAATTTTTAACACTTTATTTTTTATCAATTCGGAAATCTTTGTTTTCTTATTGTGAAATTTGGAACACTTCTTTTTTGGATTATTTTATTTAATATCAAACTTTTTATTTTAATTAAATTGCATTGTTTATTTTTAATTTTAATTAAAATATTTGGTCACTAAACAAAAGTTGATTAAAAATTAAAATAATAAAGAAATGATAATTATTATGTTTATTTTAAACAATATATTTTTGTTTAATTAAATTATAATTTTTATGGAAAATAAGGAAACATATAATAATAATAATAATAATAATTACAATCGTCCTTTATAATATAAAATTATCAAATTTTCGTCTTTTTTATAATTAAAATTTAAAATTAGTTTTAAATTTTAAGATGATAAATTATTAAAAATAAATTCAAATTCCTTTATAATGCATATTACTCAATTGCTATAATATTTAATTGGAGATATAATATTCAATAGTTTTATAATGTAAAGAATAATCAATAATATGAGTTGAATGGTTATATCTTGATAATAGAAAAATATTATACATGAATATTCAATCATACATTATCGTTCACATAAATTTCAATATATGTCAACAAATTTACTATTGTATACCGTATGTGCATAATATTTTCTCAAATAATTTAATGTAAACATCGCAACGTAAACAATTTTTTTATGCAAAGACGCCATTTTCAACAGATGATTTCCGAATGTGCAATTATTTCTATTCTAAAATGATGAAAGAATATTAATTTGATTTATAATAATGATAACGTAAACAAAGCTAATGTAATAATTAATATAACATACAGCAATTATTTTGACAGTGTTTTACAACATTGACCTCTTTTCTCTTATTCTTTCTTCAATTAAAAGACGTATTTGGAACACTATAATTCGTAAACTCAAAGTTTTAGGAGGAATAACACAGAAGAAAAGGATGATGGCAGCATATGATGATTTTGCATAGTGAAGACAGAACTAAATAGAGACAATAGTCAGAGTTGGTGTGCATTTCTGAGGTTAATATTTTTTGGACTGTAATTTTAATGGGTCAGCTTTGCTCACTCCAAGTCCACAATATAAATGACTCTCATTTTCCTCGTTCGTGTCTATCCCGTCTAGCCCATAGTTAAACAGACTCACTCGCACACCAAAGATAAAACAAAAGTTGAAAAAAGAGTAAAATTAACTCAAAAATAAAAGGTTAAATAAGTTGTATAATTAACTAGTGAATTTTTGCTTTCGTCTTTACAAAAATTTTCTTTTGTCCTTCTAAAATATAAAATCAATACTTTAAAAATATTTTGGAGGAATAAAAATTAAAAAACTAAAACTAAAACTAAAATTTACTCATTTTATATAGACTAAAAGCATATTTAATTCTAAAAAGATGACTAAAAATTTGAAAAAAATTCTAAACAATTATGATTTTTCATTTTCCTTTTATAGGTTATTACTTGTTAATAATTGATTGAATTATATATATATATATATATATATACACATGTAAATTTTTTTATAAGCACTTATAGGAAAAAAAATAAGAAGAAAAAATGAAACAAACTTCTCTATAAGTTAAAATTAGCTTATACATAAATTAAAATTAATTTTTGTAAAAATTAATATAAGAGAGTTATTACAAATTAACTTATGCATAAGCTAATTTTAATTTATAAAAAAGATTGTTTCATTTTTCTTTCTTATTTTCTTATCTTATAAATACTTCCGAATAACTTTACTCAAACATGTTATACATATATTATAAACACTATGCTAACTACTATAAAATACTAGAAAAAATTACCATCACAAATATCAATGTGACACAATATCTTAACATTGTAATTTTAACCCCCGCGCTGTCAATCTTGGATATTAACGTTGCCTTCCATATTCCATTATTCCATACCTTCTATTTGCATAAAATGCACATAGTTCACTTTTTTCGTCAACCTAGGCAAAATAATGAAAGTGTGATTCATCAACAAAAGAAAAAAATTGCAATATACTTCACCTCTTGGACCTTTGCTTCTATAGATCTTGGAATTTTAAGAACTTTCGAACAAGGAAGAACATGAAAGTATGAACATGGTAAAAAATAGTCAAAATGATTTGGACTAACTTCACCAATAATTTTGAAATTGATGGACAATTTTTGAAATTTTAATAATTTTCAAGATTAATTGACAATATTTTTTTAATATTAGGGACTAAAATGGCGAGTCCTTTGTGACTAAAATGTTATGTGTGAGTTAATGTAGACACCAATAAGACATTTGATTATCACATTAACGTTTTTTATGATGTTAATTTTCTAAGAATGATTATTGGACTACCTCTGACAACTTACGTTTTCAAGGACTCTCAATAAAAAAAAAATCCATGATTTGAAACATTAGAATCAAGAAAGTTTGGAAGTTGACTCATCAAACAAATATTAATTCCGTTTTGTGCAGCCATTGGAAAAATGCATCATCCTTATGATAAATACGTGATCTTGCAGTGTCTTACTGAAAGGATATTAACATCTATCTTTCTTCATTGAAGTTATGTCACATTGACAAACAATTTGTAATCCTCACCCTAGATAAAAATTCGAGATAGTTAAAATTGTTATCTTTGTAATAGAGGCCACGTAGTAAAGATGTACAAGATGCGATTAACAATTGAAAGTAGCTATGAATTAAAGATTATGTATTGCAAGAAAAGTGATTGCTCTCTCTCTCACGCACACTCATACGAGTTGCCTCTGTCTAATTTGCAACTTGGTCGGGTCACGTTAAAAAAACTTGCAGTGCCTGTGAGGCAACTTTTATTCAACACAATCCAATTACAAACTAGATTGGCTCACGAGTTACAACCAATTTTCATAGTTATAAGTATTACGGAATACCTCGTGATTTGGATCACTCTATTCAGGAGTAAGGCCAGATTTTTTTTTTCTTGCTTCCTTAATCATCTATCTGTACATAGTTCAGCTCATAGTGTTTTTTGTTTTTTTTAATACAAAATTTAGATAAGTTGAGTTTGGAATGCGAGAGTTAACAAAACAGGCTGCTTGGCCTAGCCTGTTGGGTCAAAGAAATAAGGTAACTATGCCCAGCCTGATCCAATTTCGTGATGGCCTGCTTTTTCGTCGACCCAATCTAGCCTGTTTTATTTTTTTATGGTTTTTCATATTTTTTATAAGAAAAAATAAAACATAGGGTTAAAATAGGCCCAGCCCATCCTACCAGGCCCATCGGACTGGGCCAGTCTTATCACGGCTTGTTTTGCTAGCTTTACCGGGAGCTTACCAGGGTTAGTGCAGGCCTTAGGTTCAATGCTGATGGAAGCATTTATAAATAGTAAGGTCCTTACATTAAGAATAGGACTCAAACTCCGTTCTCGTATTCTCATGAAATGTGAGTTCGATTCTTCCCAACTTATAGTTCAACTCATAATTATATTATATTAGAATATATCATAAAAAGGTACTCTTTAAACAAAAAGAGATAGATATTGAAATTCTATCTATAAAAACACTTCTTATAGTGAAAGAGAGATAGATATAGAACACATACATACACAAAAAATGAAGATTATTTGCTGCAATTGAAAAAACAATTTGAAACATTAGTTTGGAATCTTTCATTGCACACAATTAATCTAGCGAATTGACATATCTGGAGAGAATAACGCATTATATCTCAAACACATACATGCACGCTTCAATTCATGCTTTTGTGAACTCTTCCTTAAATATATTTATCTTTTATATTAAGTAATTGTCGGAAGCATTGTTGTAATTTAATTTTTAGAAGTAGTGTTTCTGTCTTCCTTTGTTCTGCATATGTGAAACGGTGGATGACACTTGAGAATTGAATTGAACTATCCTTTGTGCGCAGCTGAGTTGCAATACCATGTCTAGCTAAGAGAGAATGGCACATAAAGCTTGAATCTCCCTATTTCATAAACCAAATCTATAGGGTGTGTAGGAGGTAAATTTGTACACAATAAACAATCTAAGCTAGGTTTACCGTCTTCTGGTGGCTATGATTCTGTTTTCTTAATTACTAGAGTAAAACACGTCTAGAACGCTTTCATTTTAGTATTTCCTTATTGAATAAGACCAACTATGTATAAAATGAAATATATTGTTCAGCACAGTGTATTTAATTAACTTAAAAAGTTAAAGACGCTTGGAGCTGCAACCATGATGATGCACGAGCTAATAAAAAACAGAATGAGAAAAGCAAATTGACGGGGTTGCTCAAAACAATATCCATAGCAGCAGAATGAGAAACATATGATTAAATAATAAAAGAGGAATTGAAGTTAAGAAAAGCAAGGGATACTTAGGGAAGAGAGAAGTTTACTTTTTCTTGGCTCCCTTGCCAATGCCCTTGCGCCTGGAGGGTATAACAATCTCACCCTTGAGGACAGGAATCTCCATAAGCTGCGAGAGCTCTCCGAACTTCTTGCGGAACTTCTCGACCTGGTCGTCGGCGACCATAACCGCCGACCGGTTTCCGAGGTAGAAGGGGTGGTTCCCCGACCACACGTCCACAACGTACTCCTTCCTCGTCCCGCCGGTAGTCATGACAAGCTCCCCGTTGCAGTACACCTTGGCGTCCTCGTGGAATTCAGGGTGTATGTCCTTCTTCCTGCACCACACCCCGCACTTCACCGCTCTCACTACCTGCAGTGCCAACAAATCAAATAACACCCTAATCAAACCTCCTACCTACCAATTTCAATCGATTTCTTTACATTTTTTTTGGGAACTGCAACCGGAAGGAATGGCTTTCCTTGCACGAATGTATTGCTCACGCACTGCGCCATTCTCGCCTATCTCTCGATTTCGGATGGGGATTGCTCCAGGATCAGATTACGCCCACATATATCATTTCATCGTCCTTACCAAACGGGCCCTATTAAGCCCAACCACCCCTTTAACCAATTATGGCCCAGACCCAAATCATCTCTTCTTTTCTCTTTCTTTTTTTTTTTTTATTGAATTTGGGTCAACCTGAACTAGTTTTAATTCAAACTTAGATACTATTTTTTTCGGTTAGTAATATTCATTCAACAACTGTTCTTTTTTAATATATTACACACAAATTTAAGAATTAATCTCTTACTACATGTCTAAGAGATATAATTATTATCTCTTATCCATTCTATATTAGTTTATCAATTTTATGCATATAGAAATCATTTTAGAACAATCCAACAAATACAGTTGCATTTTTGTTTTGTGATTTTTTTTAAGAGGAATGTAAATTTAAATGCGACTGGTTTTATTCATCATGCAAATTTTTAACGCAAAAATAATGCAAAATAATTTACAACAGAAAATAAATAAAACTATTTTTAGAAGGTAATATCAAATGATTCATCAAAAAGATAATGAAAACTTTCTTTATAAATCATTTTATTCAAAATTTTAATGCAGTTGTATTCTCATGAAACCAAAAATAAAATTCTACTTTTAATACACAATCATTAAGTAATTTTGCGGATACTACTAATCACGAACACGTCAAAATGGGTGCAAGCGTTTTGCGGATTCTCATTCCAAGTAATATGAACGTACGTGTAGCATATGGTGATCACTGAAATAGAGAAACTTGCCACGTTTTTCGGACACAACTCGTTTGGTAATAGATCTCACCCCACCATTCTGGCATTACTTTTATTCAAGTCACTTGTCGAATCTGAAACAATATGGTTTAACTTGCCTCGATCTTAAAAGTGTGGGGATGGATGCTACTATTGGAACCCTGAATGCCAGTGCTAACCTAGTTACTAAGGGAGTTGGAAGAAACAGAAGTTCTGGGTTCTGGGGTGAGAATACAAGGGGAAGTCTTAACATCAGCTTTTGTAGTAATCAACCATGCAAGAGTTCAAAAGCTACAAGTTTCAAGCCTGGCTTTGCACGTGCTGTTTACACACCAGATGTGAACACAGAGCCTATGGTAATAATAACATGCAAAACATTTTTTTGATGTGTGTATGTATTTCTCTGTCTCTGTATATAGGGAACGGACATTTAGTCAAATTTTTATACTTATATTAATAACTTTTTGGAAAATACAAAATTAATCAGTTTAACTGCTGAATTATTTGATATTATCTTTCTGATCATGCATATAAAGAAAAACTAAGATCATTGTTGTGCGTTATGTATGTTGATTTTAGTCATTTGAGTGACATGTGAGCGCCTAAGCCATTATTTTTGTTAGTGTTGCTTGTTGGTCCTTTTGGATGCTAAACCGTAACGCTGGATTTGGATTTTGATCCAGGTAACCCAGGGACCCATTTTTCAGAATCCAAAAGCAAACCCAGCAAATGTAGCTGCGATCATATTGGGTGGAGGTGCTGGAACTCGACTCTTTCCTCTTACCAGCACAAGAGCTAAGCCCGCTGTATGGTTTATTTAATTCTATCATTTTCTTTCAAGATTTAATTCATTATCATAAAAATTTAATTTTCATGCATAGTCTATTATTATGACGACTTTTAAAATAATTATTATAAAAATCATTAAATTTATTTAATGTTGAGAATTGTAATTGAATAATAGCACTAAAAATTAGTGCAAACACTACTTATTCTTATTAGAAATGGTAGGAGTGATTTCTTTTGAATTTTGAGCCAATACTATTGCTAATTGAGGATAAAGAGGAATGCTCTAACGTAAGGGGTTCTAATGACTGCACTTCATTCATGCAGGATATCTGAATGTGATGAAATATGCAGTTATTAATAATTTCATCATGTTTGCAGGTTCCCATTGGAGGATGTTACAGGCTCATAGATATTCCCATGAGCAATTGCATCAACAGTGGCATCAGAAAAGTGTACGTTTTGACACAGTACAACTCTTTCTCTCTCAATGGTCACCTGTCTCGCACATATAATTTTGGAACGGGTATGAACTTTGGAGATACTTTTGTGGAGGTTAGTTAATTGTAATGTTTCATAAAAAAGTGAGATTTGCTATCTTCTAGGAAATGGTTTTTATCAACAAGTTTGAAGGATTTTATCAGTGAAGCTATGTTATTGATCTAAGGTGGCATAATTTACATGGGAACAGGTCTTGGCTGCTACTCAAACTCCTGGAGAGGCTGGGAACAAATGGTTCCAAGGGACTGCTGATGCAGTGAGGCGATTTATTTGGGTTTTTGAGGTAGGGATTTTATATGCTACATGCATATAAATGTTCTAAAATTACCTGTTTAGTGCAATGAAATGAATGTGTCTGGATTACCATGCAGGATGCCAAGAACAAGAATATTGAGCACATAGTGATCATTTCTGGTGATCATCTTTGCCGGATGGACTATATGAAGCTTGTGGAGGTACAACTAAGATAATTTCTCATCTAAGATTACATCATGTATAATGTATTATATATAGTTGATGAGGACTGTGCTTGCGGAAACATATTGGGAATAATTTCTCATCATGTATCATAGAACTAAGATAATTTCTTAAACTAATACTAATTAATGAGGACTGTGCTTGCAGAAACATATTGTGACAAATTCTGAGATCACAATTTCATGTGTACCTATGGAGGAAAGGTATATAAATCTATATGCAAAAGAAAAAATAGTATATGGAGGAAAGGTATATAAATCTATATGCAAAAGAAAAAAAAAAAACAATGTAAAGAATTTTTATACAGTCAACCAATAAAAAATTCTTATATATGGTAAGTTTGTTGACTTTTATAATAACCACCTTAAAGGTCATACTTTCATATCATTTTTGATTGGTTGATAGTGTAATTACACTGCAATGGACTTTATTTAGTTAGTTTGTTGTTGGTAGTTGATCAATGTTAGTTATCTTGCAGCCGTGCATTAGACTATGGGCTGATGAAAATTGATAGAAAGGGACGAATTACGCAGTTTGTTGAAAAACCGAGCGGATCAAATGTATTTGCAATGGTATATTAGTAGTCCCTAAACACTCTTTACATTTCACATCCCTTCATCTCAATAAATATGGATTGTTAAGAGCTAATTTATTGTCACCTTTAATAACTGCAGAGTGTTGATACCACTCTCCTAGGCTTAACTGCAGAAGAAGCAGAGAAATATCCTTACATTGCACCCATGGGTGTTTATGTATTCAGAACTGAAACCCTGCTGAAACTGTTGAGGTGGAGCTGTCCTTCTTGCAATGACTTCGGATCTGAAATTATCCCATCTGCTTTGAGGGACCACAAAGTCCAAGTGAGAGGGAATCCCAACCATGGATTTGAATGTTATTATGCTAATGAAATTAGATTCCTTTCTGTTCTTCATGCTTTTTTTCTATTTGAATTTTCAGGCATATTTGTTCAGGGACTACTGGAAAGATATTGGAACTATAAGGTCCTTCTTTGAAGCGAATCTGGCGCTAACAGAACAGGTTTGTTTAACTATCCTGCAATTATTTTTCTATATTTAATTCTTAATTTGGAAGTTTGTTTCACACAATTTGGATTGTTTAGTGCAACTGGTTAACCAGTAATGGAAGTTAATCATAATTCAATTTAAAAACAATTGGAATCTTTCACTGTTTAGAAGACTTGAAGTAGTGTAGAGCCCATGTTTGTGCAATTAATTTGATAGTATTTGGAAAAAACAATGTTGCGATTACATTTCTTTTTTTCATTAGGAAAAATCTAGTACATTTAATGATCACCTACATACTTTATTATTTTCAGTATCCAAAATTTGAATTCTATGATCCGAAGACTCCTTTCTTCACTTCCCCAAGATTCCTTCCACCCACTAAAGCAATAAAATGCAAGGTAAGACACAAGGATTTTCGCTGGTTTGCTTTGTTGATTTTTTACTGCAGATGAGTAAATGAGATTGGTTTTTGCAGATTGTGGAGGCAATTGTTTCTCATGGTTGCTTCTTGAGTGAGTGTAGAATTCAACGTTCTATTGTTGGTGTGCGCTCACGTTTAGAGTCTGGTTCGGAGCTTCGGGTAAGCTTAATACATTTTGTACTTTGCACTACATTTTTGTGGGTGGATAATTTATACATATGAATTGGTATAGAGTATATAGGATAACACATTAGTTTAAAATGAAGGTGCTGTGGTGCATGTACTCATCATGGGCTTTGCTATTCAGGATACCATGATGATGGGTGCTGACTACTACCAAACTGATTCTGAAATTGCAACTCTGCTGAAAGAAGGAAAGGTTCCAGTTGGTGTTGGAGAGAATACCAAAATCAGGTGTCATGATGTCTCTTATTGAAACCTTACACATTCATATATAACTCCATCATATCTATTCTAGAAGAACAAAATAGTCCAAGTTATACTCAATTAATTATATATCACAAGTTATAAATTGTGTTAGAAAAATAATATAAAAATCATTAGTGTGTCTTCACCTAACAGCTTAAGCTTTTGGAAACTCTTCACCTAGTAGCTTAAGATTTATTTTTAATTTCTGCTGATTTCCTACTCCAACATTTTGAAGGAATTGTATTATCGACAAGAATGCCAAGATAGGAAGAAATGTGATTATTGGCAATGCTGATGTAAGTGCTGCTTCAAAAACTTGACTGCTAAAACAGTTTCTGGTTCGTGGTATTTTGTTATGCATATCTTTGCTGATTTAAATATGATGACTTCTCAGGGTGTTCAAGAAGCAGACAGGCATGAGGAAGGATTCTACATTAGGTCGGGCATCGTGGTTATAGTGAAGAATGCAACAATTAAAGATGGAACAGTCATTTGAAGGAGCTGATGGCAGAAATTAAACTACAGTATAACTAGTTCGCTCATATTTAAGAGTAATGAAAGCAAAAATAAATGCTCCGTTGTATATTAGAATATTAGATATTACATTCAATGCAAGAACTCTTAGTTTCAGAATAAATAATTTCTGTTGGTTTGTTTTAATCAGAGATCCTTTATATGCTAATAATACTCATGTCTGTTTTAGAAAGTGTTAGAAATTTTACGGTACCATGGTTAAAATAAAGTATATGAGACGGGTAATCTTTATCTTGCAAAATTTTTTTATGAGGTTAAATTATATTTAAATTAAATAAATATTATCGGAATTTATTTTAGCAATTTTTGTTAGGTTTATTGAATTATTGAAAAGTGTTAAAGATTTTACATCAATTATCCATATAATTGAAATAAATATATAAAAAATTTTTACATCTTACCCGATTAATTTTTTAGCATAACCTTGAGACAAGGTTTGTAAGCTTAACAAGGTTTGTGTTCCCAAAACATTATCTTTTAAGATTAAAGGGCATTTCATTAATAACTTAACGTAATACAAGGCTATGGACATGTACTATTCTGTCCTCTTGGATTACTACAACTCATTTTATGGAGGGTAACCACATTACGAAGATATCCCCATTCACATATAATGTTACAAAGTCTTCAAGACTTGTCTCAGTTTCTTTCATTAGCACCATGGTGTCATCTGTAGGTTCTAACTTCTAGTTTCTAACTTTGTTCCACTTCTTAGAATTTTTCCCTCTGGAGAATATCTTCATGCGGATTCTGTTTAGCTTCTGAGACTCTTGGGCAATCAATGTAGCAGTTGAGCAGGTCTCATCTAAGGGTACTTCATAACCATCTCGAAAAGAATCCATTCCTTCTCCTAGGAGTTGCCAAAACAAGCCACCAACAGCTGCCCCGCCATCACTTGCTGATGAATAGATTGAAGAATAGACCATGTTGAAAAATTGGTCCCTTATTGTTGAGTCAGTGCTTATATTTTTTGTTGCTACCCCAAACTCTGCAAACAGAACTGGCTTCTGAATGTTCTGTGCATCTTGTATGTGATCATTGAGCCAACCCCCCAAAAATGAGATTTGGTCTTCATTACTTGAACCTGCAGGTAGCCTGACATGGAGCGTAACCCAATTCAGCATTACCATGAACTATAAAACCTTCACCAAAATAAAAAACTACGAGCTTAAGTATAAAATCCCCATCAACTAAAAAAAAAAATTATTGTTTGTTATTATTATAAAAGTTAATAAAGTTATCGTATATAATAGTTATAATTAGACGATAAGGATAAAAAATCTTTTACTCACTGAATACACTGTTTTTTCAATTAAGAATAGTAACAACGTAGAAAAGATATTATGTATTTAAATACATGTTTTTCTTATTTTATTATCTAGAAATATGATATAAGTATGGCCTAAGAAAAATGGTGGATGAATATCATTTATCATTAGTATTATTGTGAGGTTTTACTACGAAGAACAGAAGTGAAGTCCACACCATTGATCAGGGTACGTATGAACTGTGGCAAAATCAATGTCAGGAATTTGGTTGTTTGCAATGAAATCTGTTCCAACGTGGAAGCTCGGGTTAGACTCTTGCTTGGACTGCCCATAGAAGCCCTCCAGACCAGCTTCTAGTAAATGGTTTGCATCTATGGATTTCAAGTAAGATGCCATCTCAGTAATCCAAGCCTGTAGTCAAGAGGAGGAAATTAATGTTTGAAAACAAAATTGTATGTATTTTGAAAACCTAAAAGTCCATTTGAATTTTTGGACAGAGAAAACCCATTATATTATCTTTTCATTATTATAAAAAGGTCCTCCTTAATTTACATTTCTTGTTTTTAAACTAGCAATAGTATGTTTTTATACTTAAAAAAGAGGTTTTATAATTATAAATAATCAAATAAATTTGGCAGTGGACATAACTATCTTTTAATATTTGCTCTATTTTCCATGTATTAATTGCGAACCTAACACTGACAAAAAAAAGCCCTAAAGATATCCAAGTATTATACATACTGGTCCTAGAAAGAAAAATTCAAGCAACAATGAAAATGGCAAACGAAATTAAACACTGCATGTCTAAAAACAACCCCCAGTTTCACTTTTTTAAGTTTTCTACCCTCCTATTCTTCCGTACCAAGGTAAAAAGTTTGAACAAATAAAGTGATCAAAATAATTTGGGTAGGTGCATAAAAATGGAGGTTAGGATGGTATCATAATTGTATTCATACAGATGTATTTTCTCCATACTCAAATATAAGAAAAAATAATATAATAATCTAAAATGTAAATAAATTTCAATTAATTTAATTCTATTTAATAAAATCATTCCAAAATACTTTTATTTAATTTATATTTTATTTTAATAACTCATTTGATTATCATGATATCAATCTCACTTTTAAAATATAAAAAAAGTATTCTCATTTAAAATAAATTCTCATAAAACTAAAGTCTTTACTTAATTGATATGAAGTGTAGTTTGAACTTTGGAGAACGAAATTTACTTTTTAAATAAGATTGAAAAAATTAAGTAATATTTTTAATCCGCATAGATTATTATTTTTTTAATTATATTTGAATAGAAGGAAATAAATATAATTTAAGAGATGAATAAGAGTTACCTGAACCGTGTTTCCTGATTGATCTGAAGTGCATCTAATTTCATTCATGAGTTCCCAAGCCATTATAGTTGGATCGTCTTTGTAAACAAGTCCAGTGAAGTTATTACGCCTCGTGAGTACAGTCTGATAAACACAAATAAAAGCTCCAATGATAGTTGCTACAAATGTTGTTACGAGCTGAGGTAGCAGAATAATAATAAAAAGGACTACGAAGCTCGTGCTGAAATTATCTTCATATATATAGTAGCTAGCGACTACTTATAGTATTTTATTAGCTAGCTATACTTAAATGCACTTTAATTTTCTCGTGTGGAACATTAAGATGGTGAAAATTACAGTGTGTAAAATGGTGTGGTGTGTATGAGTACCATTGTACCAACATTCTTTTAAACTCTATAATACGGTTCATCAATTCTTGTTGCCAGCTGTCACCCATTAGGTATGAAACATTTAAGCTCGCAGAACAATTTCAACCACAAAAGCTGCTGTGGTGAGGCTTATCTTACATGTGAGCAATCTATTTTTTTTTATTTTTAGTTAAAAATTATAAACGAAACTCATTTTATATATATATATTCTGTGCAAATATTCATATATCGTTACTCTTTTTGAATTTCTCTTCTACCCGTTGTTGTACTTGTTCAAAGTAACTCATGAAACGGAAAGGATTCTTATCTTACGTCTAAATAATCTTAAGAGTGAATATATTACTATTAACATCTTATGTTATACTTTTCTTTTTACTTTTCCTATTTCGTCCATAATTGTAAAATAAATTGTACAATCTTGTTGTACGAACAAGATTTCTCGTACTAAAATCCAAATTGTGACGCGACAATAATAATAATAATAATAACGAAAACAAAACAAAATAGCTAGAAATGAAACGTTTACCTGGATGTGGTTTTTGTAGTATCCCTTAACCACAGGGTTCGTGAAGAAATCATCTTCAGAATTTATGGTCTGGCCCTCACTTCTTGCCCAGTCCACATATTGTTTCTTTCCTCCAAAGTTATCATAGTTATTCACCAAACTCAACACCAGCTTGGTCCCATATCTTCTGGCTTCAGATACTACGAAGTCCAGCCCCTTTCATTATCAAAGCAACACAAAGCCAAAATATAATTATTACTACTGCAAAAGGTTAGTATTACAGCAATTGGATTAATAATGCCATATATATATATATACATATATAAAAAAGAAGCAAACATGCTTTAATGTTAATCATAAAATTATATATAATGGACGCTAAAAATTAATTAAATCTAAGTAAAACAATCTTTACTCTAGCTTACTAATACTCAATACCACAATCTAAAGTTGTAATAATACACTGAAAATGCAAAAATGGAGATCAAAACTAACCAGGAACATGTCCTCATTGTAGGATCCAGGAGAGTATTGTAGGGGCTTATATCCACCATCACTGAAAGCCCATGTCCTGGCTATGTTGAGTCCATGGTCTGTGGCCTTTTGAAACGCAGATGAAACCTTGTTTCTGTGCGATGGATCAGAGGCCATATACATTAGCCAATAGGCATTGTAACCGTTTGCATAGTAGGGGCTCCCATTCAACATAAGCTGCACCCCTCTTACTTTCACAAACTCATCATCAACTTCTACTTGGGCTATGATCCCCCGTTTTAGACCCATGTAGATAACTAGAAATACCATAAAGAAACCAAGCTTCATTATAATGAGCTGTAGGACTTGGAATGTTAACTTCTGAATCGCAGTACTGAAGCCAATGTAGAGTCCCACACTTTATAATGGAAACTGTCTGTGTTTTGGAAATATATCAATAACTATATATAGAGAGAGAATATAGGTGCACATATTTTTATGTTATATTTTACTCTTAATTATTTTCGTTGATCATTATTTGTTTCTTATTATCTTATTTTTTTATTTAATTTTAGTTCTGTTTTATTTTATTTAATATATTCTCGAATTACACTTTTAAAATTACTTTTATTATTTTATTTTATTTTTACTTTTTTGAAAATATAGAAAGATATAGAGTTTTTTTTTTATATAGTAGTATTAAGATGATATAATTTAAAAAAATACATATATTTTATATAAAAAAACAATTTTATTCAAGTTAAATAAAATTATTATATTTAATAAAAAAATTATATATTTAATACAATTATATACTTATTATTATTAATTAAATTAAAATAATTTTGTGTGGGTTGATATCACATGGTGGGAGGTAAGTTGTTATAATTGTGTGAACATAATCTCTCTCACCCTCGGATCAAAATGGCAAAACAATACACTATACATTAACGTGGTAGAGAAGCAAGAAGGAAACGACTAAAGGGTAACTATGTCCAATCACTGATGGGGTGGACCTAGGGGACGGCAGTAGAATTATATAGAAGTAGAACCAAAAGCTCACGAGTGATTGTCAGACTATGTTGTGGGGACAGACACTGTATCATTTTTAAGGTGAGATGAACTATAACCAGGATCATGGAAGATAAAGGTGTGGTTACTATAATAATTTGTCATGTCCATACAAAATTGTTGCCCCTGATGTGAATTGGACTTTGGGACAAGATTTACGGTGGAATATATAATGTAGATGGAATCGTGGACCCATATAGCATTGCCCAAACAAAACAACATTCTTAAGCGTAAGTTTCAAGCTCTGGTGCATGTCAATTACTGACTCCAAGGGACACTACACTAGCACACGGCACATTGAGATGGTTTTTATAAAAAGAAAGGTGAGATAGTGACTTGCTCTTATTTTGATTAGTTCGTGGGAAAGTGTTTGGAAGCAGAAAATAAAACTTAATGTAATATTTAAGTTAAAAAAAATTTTATTTAATAAATTAGATTTTATTTTAAGTCATAATAATTGATATTTTTATTGAGAATCAAGTTGTAGAAACATCTATCATAGACTTAAATTAAGGTACAATATTACATACTGATAAGTGAGAAAAGTTATAAAAAATGACTGAATTAATGTTGATAGAATGAACACTGTCCTTGCAGTCACAGACGTGTTAATCTTTAATAGAAAAGGAAAATGTTTAGAAATATCATATTTAGTAGAAAATAAAGTTTAATATATGATACTTAAATCAAAAGATCTAATGAATTAGTATTTTAAGTTATATGAAAATAACTAGCTATAAAGTGAATTAAAATACAATATCAAGTGAAAGGAGATTGAATCAGGGTTGATGGAATGAAAGTTGTCGTGGGCGTGACTTTAAAAGAAAAGTGACAATGGTAGGAGTTTTATGTTGAGTAGAAAATGAAGTTTGATGTGAGGTACTTAAGTCTAAGAAACTTTCATACTGAATTAGTTTTTTGGGATGGATTCTCAATATAATGAATTAAGATACAATATCAAATACATATTGGTGAGTGAAGTTGTCCAATGGGATAAGGTAAGTTTCAATCTTTAAAGGGAGGTAACAAGGTTAAGGAGTCTCACAATGAATAACGAAAGAAGCTTGATGTATAGTACTTAAACCAAGAGACTCTCTCACCTCATAAATTAGTCTTTTGGAATGAATTTTCTTCTTATGCTTAAATAATTTACACTATAAGATTTTTTTAATTTTGTTATTAATTTTAGTTATCATTTAAATTAGTAGATAAATCTTAATTAATTAACTATTAATTAATTAGTATATTATTTTTTCTACCTAAATTTAAATTATATTTATTTATATTTTTTATCACTACAGATTAACTAGAAAATAACTACTAAATTTTAAAATTTTATTACAAATTAACTAAGATTGTTTTCTTAGCTAATTTGTTATTTATTTAATGTTACCACAAATATTATAGTAATTTTGTAGCTAATTATAAAACAAAATAACAATTAATTTTAAAATTTTGTAACTAATTATTTTATAACAAATTTTAAATTTTCTTGTAATCAAAAAATAATTTGCTTCCACGCTTTTTTAAAAGATTTGATATAAAAAAGAATTTATAGAAACATACGTTCAAAAATTGGAGATATGCACGAATCTTATTAAAATTAACTTTCAAGTGAAGCGGTTTTTTGTTTGGATATTTTATCTTGTAAATAAGTATACTATAAATTTTAGTGTACATTTTTAACTCAATGTAAAAGTTATATTATATCATTTCTAGTCAAATGAAAGTTTTGAAGCAACATCAATTTTACCTAACAATAACAAAACATATATATTTTTATAAAATCAAATTTCATTGTGATAAAAAAATTTTAATTTATTTTCGTATTATAAATTAGATCTCACATAGAATGAAACTAATTCTGACCATTAGACATTTTCAATATTATCTTTTTTCTTTATGTATATTTTACATATTGTTTCCACAACTAGTCAAAACTTTCACCCTCCCTCAATTATCTAAAAAAACATCTTTACATGTATATTTGGTTTTTTTTAAGTGTCTAACTCTTTTAATTTATTATTTTTTATTTTTATTTTTAATTTAAATTTCAATATTTTATAAAAATACATGTTAATAATTAAATATCTTATAATATAATTTAAATTATTCATTTTAAATTTTAAATTTAATTTAAATATTTGTTTATTATAAATTCTAACTATATAAAAATAAATATTTTTTTCCATTTAATACACATGCTAAATAGTAATTTTATAATTATTGGGGAAAAAATTTACCTGGATGAATTTACACATTGAAATGTTATCGTAGAAGAAGAATGAAAAAAGACAGATTTATGAGGATAGGTAGGTTTCTCTCTAGGGACAGGAAAGCTGTTGATAAATTGAACTGAATTTATAACATTTGTCACTATAAGGGTTAATTTAGTGTTGATTTTGAATAACGATAAACAAAGTCTTTTAAGAGTTAATTAAGGACGAATTTGTAGATTGTCTTCTCCATTAATGAAACTACTCTCCCCTGCTAACCTCTAATGTGGTTGTGGACTGAATAAAAATATTCAAAAGTACAATCCATGACAAGGCAGCACAGCGAATAAGTTAAAGTGGTACAAAATAATGGAATATCATGGATGATGGAGGAATCAAAACCTCTCAACAATATTTGAATACTTCTTCACTCAAAAAGTTAATGTTTTAAAATTCCAACTAGATTGTTTGATTCAAGTTCAACTAACCTACCACACTTATGTTTTGATCTTAATTATTCCTTACATTTGGAGGTTTTGGCCGGTTTCTCATCAATTCATTTTTTTTTTAAATGCATTGGGTAAAACAAGTTATAGTCTTATTGCACAACATAACTAAGGTAATGCTAATCATTATTAAAGTAATTGTATAATTGTAAAACACAAAAAAATGATAATCATCTTATTGGTACCAACTTTACAAATAATACATTTTTTATAAAACAAAATCAAATAATATTATTTAAAAACCTTCACTTGATAATTTAAATTTATCAAATAATTATTTTTTAATGATGTCATAGGATTATTGCAACAATTCTTTCAAATAATTTTTTATATTTAAAAACATTTTTCAAAATATAATTACTTATTCATTTTTTTCTGAAATGTCAAGAGTTTTTAGTTTTTAAATATAATTTTTAAAATAAAATTTATTTAACTAAAATAAAGTTGAAATAGTTATTAACTTAATTTTAAAATACTTTTATATTTATTTAAAAAAAATTAAGAATTTGGTTTCTAATTTTTAAAGAATATATTTTCATTACATTTAATAACGATGATTTTTGTTGTCACCATTATTACTACCATTACCACCTTACCAATAGTTTGCTATCATCATTTTCACCACCATCACCATCACCATTTGACATCATTGTCACTATCACTCTCATTAGTACCCAAAATCACCACTATTAGTATCATCATCACTATTATTACTTGTGCCGACGATTCGTCATCATCATTACCACCATCATTTTTATTGGCATCATTATTACGAGTATCATTGTCACTACCACTACCACTACCACCATCACACACCAAAATCACCACCACCACCATCCTACTGACACTATTGCTACTACCACCACCATTAACATCAACATTCCACCCTATTACCACCACCATCACCAATACCATTACCCCTGTTGAACCACCATCGCACCGCCACTATCATTCCCATTAACATCACCACCATCACTACTAGTACTATCAACACTATTGTCACTGGCCTAGCGATCCACCACCACCCTATTGGCACTATTGTCACTATCACCATAAGAATCGACATCAATGGTCTACCATTACCACTATCATTTTCATTAGCACCACCACCCTATTGTTACTGTCACTACTACCACTACTAGCACCAGCATTGGTGGTTCACCATCATCACCACCGTCACCACTACTTTCATCGGCATCGCTATCATCATTACAAGTATCATTGTCACTATCACTACCATCAGCATCACTCCCCTTGTGGTTGGAAAAACAAGTGGTTCAACATAACCTGATGGGCCAAGACACAAAAAATGGATTGACTCGACCAAAAAACAAAATAAGTTGCATTTTTGTAGCCTAATTGGGCCAAGCCAAATTGGTCCACTATTTATATTTTTTTCATATAATTTCTAAAAAAAAATAAAGTGTAAGCCAAAAAAAAAGTCCAGTACATTTTGGGTGAATAATTTTGGGGCCCACTAAGTCTGTTGGGTCAAGACAAATTGATTTGATTTTTTTTAACTGTATTTTATAAAGTTTAACATAATCTAACCCATCAGATCGACTCGTCAGACCATATCTATTTTACTAATTTTAGCTATCATTGTTATCACCATCGCTAACAAACATACTTTTAAACTAATTATAACAAGATTACAAATTTTAAAATAAATTATTTAAAAACTAATTTTTTAAATCTTATTTAATTTTTAAAATTTTTAAAACGTACTGCTAAAACAACCCCGAAAAAGACCTAAAGTTACCTTTATCCGTGATACCGTATTGTAATGTTATCCTCTCAACAAACTTTTCAGCGTTCCAATTATTGTACTAAGTTGTCTGTAGAAAAAGCAGTACAAATATTATTATTATTATTTTTAACATAGGCAACTCATTAATATAGCCTCATAAATGGTCTGTGACTTTGTGTTAGTCTTGTTGATGTCATTTACTTATATATGTATTCATTATTGACAATCTTACACATGTCCAGTCAATCAAGTATAATTATAATTAAATTGTACAATTTTTTAGTTACCAGAAAAAAAATTACATTATATAACTGAGCGTATGTATGAAAGAGTTTGGGTGCAAAATTTTTGTAAAAAGAGTTTAGGGTCTGGAAGGTCTACACTCAAATTAATTTTTGACATTAGTGTTATTGTTAATTACATTGGTTTTAATGTTCATTACATTAATGCCAAGACTGTATTAAAAGACTAATGTTATTTTATAAAAATATTGTAGTGTTCCAACATATATGAAAATAAAATATAAAGGAATAAAATGAATGAACAAAAAATCACAAATATGTACGGATAAATCAATTATTAAACTTTGAGTACTTAATATGAAATTAAAATATTAAATATTTATTTTTATGATTTATATGTTAATATTTTAATTTGTATAAATTTTATTATCATCTAATATGTTTTTATATACTAATATTTTACGTTTTAGAAATAATTTTTATCATTATCTAACACTAATGTACTTATCACAATTCATCATTTTTTACATAAATATTTCTAAGAAATTTTCACCTTTTAGTAAAAACAAATGTCATTTTGTTTAGTAATTTTATAGTTAAAATATCTTTATTAATTAATTTTAATAAATTTTAAATTATTTTTATTTATTTATTTTAATATAATACACATTTTTGTAAGTTATGTATTAAAATATTTGTTACAAATATTTTATCCTCACATAATGTATAAATTTAAATATATGATTTAAATATTAATGTTCTTTCATTTAAAGTTCATATTTTATAGGTTGAGAAAATAATATACACACTCACAATATAAATAATTTTTGGTAACAAGTGTATGAGTCCAAACTTCAACTCATATTTGAGCTGGGTACAACTGCAGATACTGTATGCACCATGGTTGGTGCAATACATTCGACGTCATCAGCTCCTTCAACGTCCTATTGTTATTGTTTTCCACTGAAAAATCAGGCTTCATTTCAAAATTGTCAGTCTTGGTTGTAGAGTGAATCTTATCACCAGTATGTTCTGCATGCATGTGTTGGGTTTTCTTGATTCTGTTCAAGGTTTTCTCTATCTCAGGATCAAAAGGATACGAACTACTAGAACTCCTTTTCCTAGTCATGCCTACTTCCATCTGACGTACAATGGTTAAATGCAGTCAAAATGTAGAGGGATCGCATGCATTAAACAAGAAAAAGAACAAATTTTCACTGAAATGCGACCGCAACCTACAATATCGAGATATATGCAGCTGTTGATTACAGGTTTGTAGAGAAAGATTTATGTGGAGTTCTGCCTAAGTGACTAACCTGACCAATATACAAAAAAGACACATACATGCTTAACAAAAGAAAGAAACCCAAGAATTCATGGAACATGATGTACAACGTCAAAAATACAAAGAAATTTATTGATATGATATTATTAAAGAAAAGTGCATGAAACTTCAAAAATTACAAAGTAAAAGTATAGCAAAATTGGAACTCAAAGATGGCGACCGCATAAAATGTGATAAATTCAGATTTGGCTAAAATGCAAATTAGACTCGGTCTAAACTGACCTTACACAAGCGGATCCTAGCATATGTAGAATTCAATCTAAACAATCCCGACGCATGTAGCAATTATTACAACATAACAGGAAATCAGAATACGCATGCATACAGACTCGGACTTAACACACATCAAACTCAGCATGCGCAAGAATTCAGTTATATCAAAAGCAATATGCAGATTAGTAACTAAACAAGAAAGACTTACAATAAAAACATAATTAGTTGATCAAGACAAATAAAATAAATTCGGTATACCTACAGACAATCATCCTATCGCCCCAGGTTCGATTTCTAATTAGACTCAACACACTTAGGAATACAAAACGTGTGTCCCCAACAACGGGGCCAATTTGATAGTTCTCTTTTTGTGAGTCTCTAAAGGAATAGTCATCATTTCTCCTATCAAAATACTATATCTCCTAAGCTAAAGTAGCACAAGGTCAACCTGGGTCATTTTTCTCAAGGATACGTGGTTCCTATATTTCTAAGGTTCAAGCTGATAAAGATTACGACTTGCGAGTGTAGGATGTAGACTCGGCTAGAATTATAAAGGGGGTTTTTATACTCGAAATCTAATTCCAAGAATTATAAAGATCTAACTAAAGAACTACAACGTTAAAGACTACTTACAGTTATGACATATTTACTTGATCATGTGTCCGAGTTTCTCATTCCTGATTTCAATTCTGCTTTTTATTATTCCAACGATTTCTCATCAATCCAATTACTTACGATAATCGTCGAACGTTCGTCCCATACTAACTGATGACTTACGCAATAGCTGCTTTGAGTTTGGTAGGGAATATGCACTTGATTGATGTAGATTATCTAGAATTCATCTATTGTGTTGTTAAAGTGGTTCCAATCGACCCCTAAACTAACATGCTCTAATCTTTACTCTACATAATCGTGGTTAAGCAAGACAAGATTTTGCTACATAAATCAATCATAACAGCAGACAGAATATTGATCTTTCATCGATTAACCTGGAACTTGATACAAAAGAAATGTAATGATATAATATGTGGATTAACTTCCTGTGACAATTGCCTATAGTAGTTGCAGTGTTCCTCCTCCGTTGGCCAGGTATTGAGGGGTTGAATCACTAAGCAGTGTGTCAGCGCACCTTGACAGTCTCCTCTTAGCAACTGGCCACTACCCAAACGTAGGTCCTGTATCCACTCGATTGACTGAGTATTTTCTAAAGTCCCAAGGAACAAAGAGGTGTGTGGGGAAATTTGGCTTATGAGAGCGAAAAGGTATGGCGGCTATGGTATTGGTATGGGTTCTGATCAGGCTGGCTCGTTGACATGTCTTTGTATTTATACATGCTTCTACAACTACCTTCTAACTGTAATAACAAAAATAATAGACTAACTAACTAACAGGAATAACAGATTCATCTAACTACTATTTCTTCAATTGACACGTGCAAAAAATGTCGGCTAGAGTTGGTCTTTATCTCGGTCCGAGAGGATTTTGGCTTCTGTTAGGATGACTTCTTCTTGAGTCAATCATGCTAAGTCGTCTTTGGCTGGATCGGATCTTGACTTGGTTTCGGTTTCAATCTGAGACTTCTTGATTCCATTTTTGGACTTGCAATATGAGACAAATCCAATTGTTTAGCTAAAATCAACATTTTTGTAAGGATTTGTATTTCCTTCTTGTATTTTGGGAAACCATGATCTTTAGCTAAGAAGAGAATTTTAACCACAATTTAGAGTTTTAGTCTATCCATATTGAGACCTTATTAGAGGGTATAAATTGTGTATTATCAGTCATCCACAACAAAGGACAACCACCCCTGGAGCGTAGACTTACAAAGCGTTTTCATTGTGATCGACGCTTGATGGGCTGTGTACCAATTGACCAAGCGCTCTCTTGGACAAACAATTCCTCCTAGCCGACTCCAATTGACCAACATAGTTCATATACCATTTAATGTTTGCAGGAGGTGCTACCTGACAAACGTAGTGGTTAGGATGCACAACTTCATGTCTAGGGACTCGCCTGCCACCCCCAAGGTAGGATAGGGGTCAGAAGTTTATCCCATTAAGATACGAGTGTCCCATCATGACACAGACCCCTATCTAAGAAGCGACTCTCACCCTCTTCTCTCTAGAACTATAAGGAGTGGAGGAGGGCGGAGACAAGGGTAAGCACAAAAAGATGGGAAAAGAGATAACTGTGTTCGCTCGAAAACTATACCCGGATTCTCGACGTGAACAAAAAATATAAAATTCAAATAAAAAATATATTATAATTGTTGCAACCATGGCCGCGACTGGCTCGGCGAGAAATAAAGGTTGAGAGTTCGAATTCCTTTTGGAAAAATGACATGAACACAGGAGTCACCACAGACGCTTTTAAGGATGGCACCAAAAAACCTAATGAAGGATAGGGCTGGTCTACAAAAACAGGTTAAGGTTTGGGAGTCCATTATATATAGGAAAGGTGTTAGCACCTTACAACATTCGTTTAAAGACCGCACCTTAATTAGATGTGTGAGACGGGCTATGACTTCTAAACTATGATTCTCGCCTTTTAACATAAACAAAATGGGATTCATTATGAAGGGGGGAAGAGGTGTGTTTTTTTGTTTTGTTTTTGAACTTGGCAAAAGTTGTCTCTTACTCCTACGTATCTCCTAATTCAATGGAGAAGTCAAAGTTTACGTAGTTCTGGATGTGGCTATGGGCTAAGTGATTATTCTGTTATCTAAATATCCAAGGGACGTTGATTACATATCGGTTAGACTGGGATCCGGATGCCGACTAGGTGTTGAATGGAATGAGAGATACTTGTTTGATGTCAAATAGTTGAGATGAGAGTGTCAACTAAGTGTCAGTCGACTTGGGAATGGGTACTGACTAGAGGTGATGATGATTCAGTATCGGTTAGTTAATTGGAAGTGTTGGTTAGATGCTTGGTCAAGGCAAACCACTATGATGGTAGTATGACTCACTCGGAATGGTTTTAGAATTTACCTAGTTTCTGGGCACATTGTTGTCCCAGGGAAGATCAACCTCTTCACTTCTTTCTCTCTTGTATTCTCTACTATCTAACGCTTCTAATGCTTCTCCCTCCAAAAAAAAACCTTTCTTCTTTGCTATCTCGCCCTTTTATACGCTAGCTTCACTCCCTTCGAATCTTTTAAGGAAAAATTTCCTCATTAATGCAGAGGTTCTCCCTAGAACTTCATTAATGCGGTGGCTCTCCTTAGAGATCCTTTCAATAAATGAGGAGGAACTCTCCAAAGTTCCTTTCAATAAATGTGGTGGTGCTCTCTAGAGCTCCTTTCCTTAGCCACCACAGCTAATAAAATTTTTTTTGCAGCCTTTGCTCTCATATTGAGTATCACATAAAGTGGCTCTTTTTGAAAAACAAAAGACACCCAACAACTGTCAATTATTATTGCTTGCTCGAGGCTACACAGAAAAGGAAGCGAAGCTTCTTCAACGTCCACTTCTTTTTTCTTTTTACTATTATTATTGTAATTAGAAAGGGAAAACTAAAACGGATATCAACAATAATATTGAAAAATATGTTGCACGGCATGAATTAACATATTATAATATTTTATTTCCATCTAACTTTTTTTTTTCACAATTTATAGGTTGGAGAGTTTGCAAGTATTCTTCCCGCTGCATTGAATTTTTCTTTCAATTTTTTCTCTCTTTAAAATAAGAACCAATGATAAAAATATATAATATTTTTTAAAACTTTTAATGTTTATAAAATTATCAATGACAATGGTCTAATTAAAGATTTAAATATTAATATAATTATATATATAAATTTTATTTTTTATAATATAAATATATGCCCCTTCAATTTATAAATTGATTTTCATTTATCTTATGTGGATATTTATTTTTACATTTTTTTATGACAATTTATTTTAATTATCAAATTTACACATTAAATTTAACATATGAAAATGAAAGGTTAAAAAACTAGTTATGCTAGGATTCAGAATAATTTTAGAATAGTAAGATGTATCCCTAATTTTATTATATAGACTAAGACTCCATTTAAAAGAACTAACAAATAAATTGTTTAGACTTGTACAACTTATAAAATATTTTATCTTATAAAAATATTTTATAATTAATTTATAAAATATTTTTAACTTATTTTCCTAAGCTTATACAATCTATTTCATTAGTTTATACAAAACTTATAAAAGTACTCACATTTAAGTCCTATCAAGAATAAACATATAAATATTGTGATTTTTTTTTGCCCAAAAATTAAACGTTTTAAATTTTCATTGTTAGACTAAACATATTGATATTGTTGGGACTAAACAATTTAATTTTTCATTTTTTATCTAACTTTTACATAAAATAAAATATAATTATTTATTACTAATAAATTTATTTCTTTATATGTTTCTTTCTTTTTTACTAAAAAAATATAACTTAATTAGATAAAATTCTATTTTTACTTATTGTTAGTAATTTTTTTATACATTGCTAGTGATTTTTTATATATTTCTTTCTAATGATTTATAATGATTAAATTTTTATAATAATGTACTATTTTTATATATTTATATTTATTTATACATGTAAGTGATAAATTTTGTAAGTTTATATAATTTTAACACATTACTTTATATTTTTATGACATTTTATTATTGAATATTTTAATTCTTAAAATTACTAGGTGTGTGAGTGTATCACATTTAAAAAAAAAATTATGATACTTAAATTTTTATTTTTAAAAACTAAAAATAGATAAATGATAACTCGTTTTTTTTAATATTTTTGTTATATATATAATGTTATTATATTAATTTTAAATTTTTATTTACTTTTAGCCATGTTTTTATTTTTTTTAAATGAGGAAACGTCTTATAAGTTTTATATAACAATACATAAAACATTTTGAAATTGTGTTAGTATTTATTAATATGTATATTTAAACATAAATAATTTATTAAATTTTAAATACTTATAATATAAGTTTTTATGTAATATAATAAATATTTATTCAAAATTATCTTAATTAAATTATTTTTCTAAATTTATATTAACTATTTAAAAAGTAATAATTCACTTTAAAATGATAGAAAATTATAATTATTAATATTTAAAAGTTTTCATAATTTATTATATTTTAAATTATAATCTAAATGAATATTTTTTGGATCAGTAACAATAATTTATGAGAAAATGCATAAAAGTGAGCCCCTTAATTTGGTGGAGGAATGATACATTACATTCATATTCATAGGAGGGAAAGGCAGATGAGAAAACATGTAGTAAGCTACCCATCCCAACTATCAATTATTCTCATTCTATCACCGTCTATGACCCACTGCTGCCTCACGTGTTCAACAAACTCCACTCAGTCATTCAAGTATGTATACCTTTACTAATTTATTTTATAGTGGAAAAATATGTACTCTCTTTTTTCAAAAATTAAATATTAAATAATAATAATAATAATAATAAATTATTTACATAATAATTAAAAAATAATAAAATAATTATATATATATTAAAATTATCATACCCTTTATTCATAGTTTTAGATATTATTATTAAAACCGTCCGGCGGTCACGTTTGTGCTTTTGCCCTTTTTTCATGTTTTATTTTTAGTTAATATTGGGTTGAACTGTTTTAGTTTTTTTATATATATATAATTAAGTTATAAGCATAAAAAATTAAAATTTTTTATTTATGATTAGTTTTGTGAAAAAATTTAATTAGTTATTTTTAATGAGATTTTTATGCTTAACCACGGTTTTTTTTTACCCACATCACTGTTATAGTTTATTTAAAAATGATTAAAAGATTAGAGATTAAGAGTCCGTTGAAGCATTGAACTCATGGATAACTAGCAACAAAATTATTTCAGTAAGTGAATTCGAATTCAAATAAAACGGTCTCTTGTATAAATTATATGTAATTTCTAAAAAAAGTTTAGTGTCCGCTCCAAAAATATTTTAAAAAGTATTTGAATGTTAACTTAATCGTGTCCACACTCGGAACAGGACAAAGAACAAAATTATAAAGGAAATAATCAGGAATAATAATATTTTTATTCTTAAAATATTGTTTTCTCATTTTGCTTTTTTAAATAAAAATAAAACTTTCTGAAAATATTTTTCTTTTATCAAAGAATTCTTTTATAATTTCCATTTATTATTTGGTTCTTGGACCAATTTATTCGAACTATCCGTCCATTATAACATGATTAACTATTTTTGTCTTTTAGGTTACACACTTAGCTATAGTAAACAATTTAAACTTATAGCGTATTTAATTAGAATCACCTTAAATATTATTGAAAATGGGTCTTTAATGTAATTAATAATATTACAAGAAATTTTAAAATCTGTTATAAAATTTAAAAATTAATAATTATTTCAATAATTAGTTACAAAATTATTATAATATTGATGATAACATGAAATAAGTAGTAAATTAGTTAAGAAAATAATCTTAATTAATTTGTAGTTACATTTTAATTTATTTGTAGTAATAAAAAATATAAATAAATAATTTAAATTTAGTTAGAAAAAATAATATGTTAATTAATTAATAGTTAATTAACTAATTTAAATGGTAGTTAAAATTAGTAATAAAATTAAAAAAATCTTGCAGTGTAATTATTTTTAATGTAATTAATAATTATTTTTAAATTGAGTTTAACGGGATTGTATACTGAATGTGAATATGAATATCAAATAAGAAACCACACACCCACCGTTTGGTTTTGTATTTTGGACGTGAATTTAAAAAGTTAATAATAATAAGCTGTTCATCCAAAATGTTATTTTTCATTCTCAATGAGTTCCAAAACGCTAATAATGTTACGTGACCCGCACAACTGAACAAGTAACAACTCTTCATAGTATTGGCTAATTTGCCACACTGAAAAGTCAATTTGTCCCGACGTTATTATCTCGATAGTTCATATTAACTATTAACCTAAACTCTTAAATTATTATAAAAATGGTTTCATTGATTCATTTCGGGTAATTCTAGTTTAAGTTTATGGAAGGATCCTTGACCTTTCCATCATTTACCATAAACTTGTTTGAATAGGTTTAAGGTGACAACCCTAACTAGCTTATACATTCAGCGGAGATTTTATTCTTAGACTTGAGACCCAAGAACGACCTACTTTTTTTTTTTTTTTTACCTTATATATTTTTAATTTTTAATAAAATGATTTGAATCTCTACAACGTTTTTGTTGTTTTCATCCTAAAAATAAGAAATTATTATTTTTTATTTATATTATTATGAAACATTTCTTAATTATTTATATATTTGATGAAAGATTAAATAATTATTTTATATGACATACTAGTATAAAAAATATCATATCAACCCATAATACTTTAATTTTTTATGTTTCTAAAATAAATATTATTCATAATTTTAAAATGAATGTTAGAAATAAAAAATTTTGTAGAAGGTAGAAAATAAAATAAATATTATAAAAATTATAATCAAAGTTTACTCATTTTATAGAAACAAATACAATTATTTTAAATTTTAAAAGATGAAAAATATAAAAAATTATAAAAATCAAAACTAAAATTCTCTCCTTTTAAGAATTAAAAATATAGTTAATTTTTTTTTATCACCAATGAAACTATTATTAGATGGGTACAAGAAATAACCAGACCATTTTACATTAAAAATATCAACATCATATCCAACGAATCCTTTCATATCTTACCACCTACCGGCATATCTTAGTATTACATACTTTTGTGTTCAAACCACGTAACTACAAACATTTAGAATCATTTTCATTTATATATATATATATATATATATATATATATATATATATATATATATATATATATATATATTCAACTGAACATATTGAAACAAGTAATGGACAAGCATAACGTATCAAATATACACAATTTGAGAATTAATTCTTATAATTAATATCTATCTGTTACTAAAATGTTCTCTTTAATCATTTCCTCAATTAAAAGTTTTTACGTTTCATTAGCTGACTGCAAGTAAAACACCAATTTAATTTTGATATTATGGTGGATTTTGGTGTTTAATATTATATATATATAAAAAGTAAGTTTAGCCTTTAAAATCAATTTTGATAATTATGAATTAATTTAACTGTTAAATTCGATATATATCATTTGGGTGAATTCAATTTTGAATATTATCAAATCAATTAATTTAGTCTTTAAATTCAAGTATTCGGCAATGAATCGTTAATGCGATTCTCAATGTTAGAGAATAATCTGATTTATGTTAACTACAACTACAATAAAAAGCTACAAGCCTATAAGTAACTGATAACTTACAAAATAGAGGTTAAACTAAAGAATCCTAAGTAACGTAGAAAAGTAAAATGACTCTCATTATCCATTTTACGATTTTTTAAAGACTAAATTTTCATTTTAATAATTTTAATAACTAAAATAAAGCGTGATAGTAATTTGATTAATTTGATAATTTATTGAATCCAGGACGAACAAAGTTCTACAATTTTGGATCGTTAGGTAAAGCTAACTAATCAATCATTCTTTCACCTATCCTCTTTTCACCTATATATCCTCACTCACAAAGCTTCTTCTATAAATGGTTCCCCCTCCAACCCCATTTCATTTTCAAGTCAACCTGAATACTCAGATAGAGAATATTTTATTTTACTAGTTGTGAGTAAAAAAACAGAAGAGAAGCTAAAAATGGGTTCCACATCCGAAATCGTTTGCGTTACAGGAGCTAGTGGTTTCATCGGGTCATGGCTTGTCATGAGGCTCATGGAGCGTGGCTACACGGTTAGAGCCACCGTGCGCGACCCAGGTCCGAATCTTATGTCATGTTTTATATATATATATTAAAATTAGTTTATATATTATTTATATAAAAATTTATTTAATTTATGCAAGATATACAAACTAACTTTAATTTATAAAATAAGTAAATACAAAATAGATTATTCATTAATACTGTAAAATAATTTTATCTGTTGTTTAATCATAATTATTATTTATATTAAATTTATTGATTTTTATGATAAATATTTTTAAAAAATATCAAATATATATATATGATTGGATATTAAACTCACAATTAATCAATGAGTGTTTATTTATAAACTTATCCAAATATTTGCATCATATAGCACTAGTATTGTGTTAATTATATTATATGCATGTACCCTGCAGACAACATGAAGAAGGTGAAGCATTTGCTGGAACTGCCGGGGGCAAAGACCAACCTGAGTCTGTGGAAGGCTGATCTTGGCGAAGAGGGAAGCTTTGATGAAGCCATTAAAGGGTGTACAGGAGTTTTCCACGTGGCCACCCCCATGGATTTTGAGTCCAAGGACCCTGAGGTACGTACACTCATCGATTCACACTTTATTTTTTTGTCCATCTTATATATCAAATTCATTCATACTTCATTTCTATATGTACCACCAAAATTAATTTAAAGATAAATATCAATCCGAAATTGCTAATTATAGCTCGTGATCCAATTGCGGTGTATTCTAATTACTGTCTCAAAGATGCTGCCTCGTCCGGTGGAAGAAATCTGAATCGCTTAAACATACGATTCTGGATTAAAGATATGAAAATTAAAAAACAAGGTTTTCTAAACATAATGTAAAGACAACTTAATAGATGAATAGATGTATATTCATGGGAAAACATCCTACTATCCTAGCTAGTTACCAAGTCAAACACAACTTAACGTACTAAGATGTTAATAGTGAAGAGTTTTGATATTACATAAACTGAGATTCAAATTTTATTGCGGTGATTGAAAAAAGAACAACTGAACATTCAGGAAAGGCCAAAAAGTAATATCTCTAAAAAGAGTATATATTGGAGGGATCTGTCGAATCCTAGGAAGAACTTTTAAGAGCATAATAAAATGGTACCCCCACATTAATTTTATATAATTTTGTGAGAAAATATTCTGTAGGTAAAATTGGGGCAATAAATGTTCTCTTTGATTTCGAAAATATACTTGAAATAGAATAAATAATACGGAAACAATGTAAAAGTGTAGAAGTATAAAAGTATTTTATATTATCATTTAATTATAAAATTATTATATAATTATTTTAAAAATTCTTTTCATGTAGTTGATAATCTCAAGACTTTGATACTAATCATTCATATTTATTAAACACTTTGAAATAAGTGTATCCAAAAAGAGAGACATTGCGTTTGTCCTTTAAAAAAATTGGGATCAATCACATTAATTAATCTATAAAAGGTGAAAGTAATCATTTATGTTCATGAAAAATAAAAATAGATGTTGATCGACTTTTTCATCTTTTAAGGATAACATTGAATTGTGTTTTACTGAAAATAAAAACAACAACATAGATACCAATTAATGATGCAGCAGGGTGAGATATTTTCTTTTTATCTAGGAGCATTTAAAAATCTTTCTAATCAGATAACAATATTTTCTATTATAATAACGTATCAACTTAATTAGTTTCTAAAATTACAAATAATAATTAACTTAGTTCTTAAAATTACAAAAAAAAATTATTTTAATCTATAAAATTATTAAATTATTATTATTTTAGTCTTTAAAAAATGACAGTTATTAATTTTAGTGTCTTTTAGATTAATTTGATGTATTTCTCTTTCTGTTACAGCACTTTCTCGTTGAGTTACCAAAAGTAATGTTTGTTCTATGTGATATATGGTCCCAAACCTAATATTCTAGCCACAAGTAACATTAGCGCCACATAAAAATGTGTGAAAAATAAAATTATGAAAATGGTGAGATGTGCATGCAATAATATTATTGATGGATGAAGATTGAATGTAACATGTGGCTCCAAAATTAATGGCAAATGCAGAATGAAGTGATAAAGCCTACAATAAACGGTGTGCTAGACATCATGAAAGCATGCGTGAAGGCCAAAACTGTCCGAAGGCTGATATTCACATCCTCCGCCGGAACCCTCAACGTTATTGAGCACCAAAAGCCCGTTTTCGACGAGACCTGTTGGAGTGACGTTGACTTTTGCCGCAGAACAAAAATGACTGGTTGGGTTAGTATATAAATTTTCTACAATATTTTATATAAAATGAGAAAGTGAAACGTGTGATAAAATTAATAAAAAAATAAAGAAAAAAAGTAATATATAACTAATATCTTTACATGCAACTAATAATGATTTTTTATATGTAGATGTATTTCGTTTCTAAAACACTGGCGGAGAAAGAAGCATGGAAATTTGCAAAAGAGCAGGGCTTGGACTTCATCAGTATCATTCCACCTCTTGTGGTTGGGCCCTTTCTCATGCCAACAATGCCACCTAGCCTAATCACTGCTCTTTCCCCTATTACGGGTATATTGTATAAATTAATATATATAATTTGTGATTACATGAATGCATATAATTAAGATATTTTGATACATATGCTGAAATCATTGGCAGGAAATGAGGGGCATTATTCGATCATAAAGCAAGGGCAATTCGTCCACTTGGATGATCTCTGTCTTGCTCACATATTTTTGTTTGAACAGCAAAAAGTCGAAGGAAGGTACATATGCAGTGCGTGCGATGCTACTATTCATGACATTGCCAAATTGATTAACAAAAGATACCCACAGTACAACGTCCCCACCAAGTAAGTCTCCCAATTACTTTAAAATCGGATTACATTCACCTGTTGAATTGAGAATCAGTTGGTTTACACAAAAATTAATAGAGGTAAAAATTATCAAGAATCAGTTAAACCCGTTAATTTGAATCAATTCAAAAATAATAATTAGGAAACATTTTTTTTAAAATAAATAAATATTCATATATGAGATGTACATAAATAACTATTCATATTATTTAACCCTTTAAAAACGTGTAAAAACAAATAGGTTGGGCTAATGATAGACATTGGATTTTTAGGTTTAAGAACATTCCGGATGAATTGGAGCTTGTGAGATTTTCTTCCAAGAAAATCAAAGATTTGGGATTCGAATTTAAATACAGCTTAGAGGATATGTACATTGGAGCAATTGACACATGCATAAGAAAAGGGCTTCTTCCCACTAAACCTGCAGAAAAAAGGGCAGTTGAAGAAACTCCACTGAATGGCATCATTCAGAAATAAATAGGCTTTCGTGTGTCTGTGATGGCTGTGCGCATGTTGCTTTTATCTGATTCGATTTCTTGAATAATCACTGTTTTTGTTTTATGAATTGGTAGTCAAAATTGTAAGTTGCCCTTAAGGCCAAGTTGTCTTCAAATTAGAAGCCATCTTTTTCTCAAGTCTTGTTAGTTCACATCAGATTTTTCTTACTGTGCTAATATCTCGGAGCTCGAGGCTATTTATAAAATAATATATCGCCATATATTCTCGTTATATAAGGTCATACATTTATGCATATCTGCTAAATTATTTGCCAAAAATAATCTCCTATTATTCTTATCCTATTTATAAATATACGAGATCACGTAAATCTCCGTACTACAATAACAAATCATGTATTCTAATCTTTAGCTAGTAATATAATTAAATCACATCTATAATTATTGTTGATTTTCAGACTGATTCTAAGTTAGCAAATTAAAAAATTACGATTTTTAATAACTTTTAGCCATATCAAAACACCCCCAAAAATTAACGCATAGAGGTTGCCATTACGTACCCAACTTGCTTAATAGCATCTCAAATTTGTCCTTGCATAATGATTATGTGAACAAATCTGCCAGTTGGTCATTTATCCAAATCTTCGTAGCCATGATTTTCTTTGTTAACTATAAAATTGATTAGGCAATTTCAATACCATGGTATAATGACTAGGTTTTTACTTAGAGGTAAAAAGTGTGGATAATATATATAACGACTTAAATATGTTTTTAATTTTTGTAAAATAAATAATTTTTTATTTTAGTTTTTATAAAAAAATTTGATCAATTTTTATCTCTCTAAAATTTGAATAATTATTATTTGTTTTTACTATTACATGATTTTAGAATAATTGTTTTTTGTTCTTACTATTACGTGACATTTGTTAGTTATATATATGTTTTGTTAGTTACGTATATATTCAACAAAAGAGTCAAGTAATCATCACATATTACACACACTAATATACTAGTATAATGTATGTGGTATCATGTTAGTCTATGACATTTCAAAAAAAATTTAATCCATAAAATAAATGTTATTTATCTATCTTAAAATGAAAATTAGAGATTAAAAATAGTTATTTCAAATTTTAGAGGGATAGAAATCAAATAAAAATATTCTACAGGAATCAAAACAAAAATTTACTCATTTTATAAGGACTAAAATCAATGATTACAAATTTTAAAGAAATAAAAATCGATTAAAAATTTTACAGTAACTAAAATCAAAATTTTTATTTTACAAGAACTAAAAATAAATTTAAACCATATAAAATTCTAGATTCTAACTTTGTTGCTTCACTATATTTTCTTATTTTACTAAAAAAAATCATAGCACAAATTCCTTAAATCCCAAAATATCATTTCTTCTACGTAATATTGACGAATTTGTCAATTGTATCAAATAAAAATAGTACGCAGCATCGCTAAACCCTAAAATCATAAACATTAGCATATATAACCTTAATTTTATATATATATATATATTTATTTATTTATTTTGTGAGAAGAAGATATATATGAGAAGGTAAAATAAGTAAATTTATATCATATAATCCAATTACAACCTAGCTTTTATAATCATAAACTACCATGTAATACACTGGACGTGCATAAGTCTATTTTCTCATTATATATATCCTTAAACATAATTTAAAATTTCCTTTGTTTAGTTTTGGTTAGGCTCAGCCCAAAAAATTATTTTTTGCCTTTCTTTTTTTTCTTCGTTTAGGCTTAATCATAAAACTTATTTTCTTTCTCTTTTATGATTTTTTTTGGGCTCAACCTAAAAACTTCCATTCTATATTTGGGCTTAACCTAAACTACTTTTTCTATATACTTTATTCGGGATCAACCCAACTTTTTTCTGTAGGCATTTAGCCTCTATAATTTTCCCCTTCTAAACTCGTTTATTAGCCAATTTTGTTTTGTGTTTACATTTTTCTTTACACTTGGTCCTAGCCTGAAAGTTCTTTGGGCCCTGCCATTTACACTGCCCTCCTCTTCCACTGCCTGCTTTTTTTTTATACAAAAATATTATTGACAAAAATTAGTTTTTGTTATGTATTATATAGGAATGACAAAGGATAAACTACTATAGTTCCCATCCCTGCATCTCTGTTTGAAAAAAAAAAAAAAACTTGTACTTACACCTATGTGTATGAATAACAACTTTAATTTTCATCCTCGTATTTGTTGGGTATCTATAAACTCATACCCACACCTACTACCCACACTTTACGTATGTGTAAAGTCAATAAATTAATAAAAACATAATAATTAAAAAATTTGATACAATGAATTAAAATTCACGTAAAGTCAATAAATTAATAAAAACATAATAATTAAAAAATTTGATACAATGAATTAAAATTCAATCTTAAACCATCAAACATAATTTTAAATCATCCAAACATAACACTAAAAATAATCAACCATAATTTTAAATAATTTAAACGTAAGTCATAATCATCCTTAAATGTATTAATCTAATCATTTAATCATAATTTATTAGGATTCTAACATTTTAATTTATAATTTTAGTAAATAAAATAATAATTAATAAACTATATAGTTATATAATTATATATATAAGACATTTTAATTAAATTATTATATATAATAATAGGTGCAAGTATGAGGGAGGGCGAGTACTATATACCTATATCACACCCATCCCCATTGAAATTTGCTGGTAAATACCCATCCCGAACCCATTCTCAATAAGTAGATATTTATGGTACCTATTTGTGAATATTTGTATCGATGTTCATAAGGTTTAGGTACATCTCTATTATTGTAGGTTAACAAAATCTCCTATGTAAAGTAATTACATAGCAGGAACTAGTTTTCGTTGTATAATCAATTTATTTGTGCTTAATATTTTTTATTAAATAATTTAATAAATTTTATAAGTTGAATAACTTATTAAATAAAATTATTTAATTTAATTTTGACACTTTACTTTTATTTGTTTTAAAAATAACTTGATAAATAAAATGTGAGGCAAATAGACAAATCAAAATAAGTCTTCATCAGGTAAAATGAAACGAAATAGTATATATATATAAACTGAAATTGATCTAATATGTATGTATATTTTATTTATATTTATAATGGTGGATACGAAATTAAATTTTTTTTATTTGAGTTATTATTTTACTTTATAATTATCATTAACTAGTGTAATGCTCATATTCGTAATCATTACATATATTTTTATTGATTATGAAAATTGATAAATAAAAATATTAATTAAAAATACAATAATAATTAAATTAAAATTTATTTAAAAATATTTTATAAAACATAACCGTCGTATTCATAAAACATCACAAACGTTAAAATCTTGAACAAAGATTTTTAAAAAAAATATAATAATTAATCATAAAACATTACAAATATAATAAACTTCTACAACAACAAAATTATGAACTTTCAAGTTTAGAGTTGTTACTCTCTAAAATTGGTTAAAAATAATTACATTACACTAGTTAGTTGTATTCATAAAGTCAAAAAAATAATTCAAATTAAAAAACAACCTAATTTTTATATCTACCATCATATATAAAAATGAAATATACATAATATTATTGAATCAATTTTAGTTTAAATATATACACTAATTTTATATGAGAAATAAAACTTTAAATAAAGAAAAAAAAGTAAAAAAAATGATATTTTGAATGAATTTAAGAATTATTTTATATCAATAATGAAAAATTAAAATAACTAATCATGAAATTCAAATATAGGACTGTTTATCAATATGGATGAACTATTAAATTAGGAATTCGTGTTTTTTAAGAGATCAATAATAACACAATAAATATAAAAAATTAGAAAATAAAGAATTAAGACAATAAAAAAAACAAGAAAAACTTAAGTTTTACAATAATAATAATATCCATATTTTACAATAATAATAATATCCATATGTACAATATGTATATGTGACTCAACAAGAATAGGTGGGGACATTCCATATGTACAATATGTATATGTAACTTTATTATGTCTAAGAGGTTTTTTTTTCTTTATTTGTCTGCATTCACTTCCATGGCTAACTCAGATGAGAACAGAAGGAAAATTTGGTTAAGGGCCGAATATTAGGTGTTGCACGATTGCTATGTTATATTTCATTAAAAATCCAATCCACTAAAAGTAGCAAAAAACAAAACTAAATCTTTTGTGGGCCGATGCTTTTGACCCATGATTCACAACCGACACAACGTATTTAAGATCCCTAGTCTATTCTTAAGAATATCTCAATAATTTTTTTTTGAAAACATAGTTACTAAAATGATTTAATGGATAAAATTTAGATGCCCTATTTTTAATACTATTTACATTATTTTTAATTAATTTTTTAATTAAAGTTAAAATTTTATCTCGATAACTTTGGATTACTGATTAGAGAGTCACAGAATATAGATACAGTTTGAGTTTTTAGATTGTCTTTTTCCTATTCTCTAAGTGTTATAGATAAGTTAAGGAGAAGAGTAATTTTTCTCGAACCACGTAACCGGACATCTATCATTTGTTAGATGACTTTTCTTACAAACAATAAATGTGGAGTACAATTCTATTGTGTACTTAGTCGTCATTAATTTGGTTGGGTCCGAATATAAGCTTAGTCAGTTATTTTTATTGGACTCATGGTGTCTCACTGACTGAACAACTATACATATTAGTATCAAACCAATTATCTTTATCGAGGTAGGTTAACTCCTCATTCCACTTGCCAAATGAGTCTAGTGTACATTAATTAAGTAAAATTCTAATTTTATAAATACAAAATAAAAAACATATGTAAAGAATTATGCCTAAATTTCATATTTATTTAATTTGTATTTTCTAACAGGCTGCTCGATAATGAAATGATATGCAGTTATGTAAGTTGATCAATATTAGTCGGGATATATTTAATTTTGATATACAGTAAATATGAGTTTTGTCTATTAGTTAGATAAATCTTAACTAATATAATTATATATGGTCTAATTTTGATAAAATTCTGAAGCATAATTACATAACTGCGTAAAAAAACTACATAGAAATTACATGGAAACTGAATTGTAATTTGAAGATGTATTGGCATCAATGTTGTTCTAATGTTCATGAAGCTAGAAAGATAGTGTAGTGAACCACCAGTCAGCAATCAGCATGCAGCTGTGAGTTGAGCTAACTCCTTCGTTTTACCTAATTTCATGACCGGCTGGTCATCACGTGTTCAATCAACCTATCTATCTTAACACAACTTACCAATTCCCAAAATGACAAATCAAAACACCTACTTCAATGTGGACCACACGCATATGGACCACATAGAATTTCTTTATTATTGCCTCTATCCTATTTCAACTTAAACCAAATTGGAAAATATTTAAGATAAATAATATTAATATCAATATAATATCATAGTATATAAAGCATATGGACCAACCTTAGTTGTTTTGCTGCCAAGAGGTCGGCCCCAGAAGATGATTTTTTGCTATCTTATCATGTACTCCACACATACTAAGTCTTGGAAAGCTTGCTAACCTAGGATCGTAATCCACATGTGTCAAACCAACTTTATTGTGCCAACCTCTCAGATCAGTTGATTAATTATGGCTTCATCAACCATCTTGCATTACTGTAACGGTAAGTATAATGCTATCCCAGCCTACTTTTATATGCTTTTCTCCTCATTTTTTGCATCAACTGTTTAACATAACAAATATTTTCATTGCCCTTAAACTATCAAAAGAAAAGAGAGGGTTTCATTACTGTAACTGTTGACTGTTTTGGTTTTGTTCTACCAAAACGGCTTCTATATAAGGTAATTTCACTTATTAATTATGAATTTAATCTTTACTTATTTCTCTTATATACTACTTTAAGCATTAGAGAGGATGATTAGCGAGTCTCTTTTCATCATGGTACTCTTCGTCATGTCGACTTGAGCTGTACCTACCAAAAATTGTTGTTGCATACTATGTAGTTATTCGGAAAGTGCTACTCCATATATACGAATTCGTATACATATATGTATGAAAATTCTTATCACCATTCCTGATTTCCCTCAAAGATTTTATTTATTATTTTTTAATTTAATATTCAGCAAATAGAATTTAAATAATTTTCGCACTATAGAGAAGTGCTGGTATTTATTTCTGGTTGGCAGAGCAAAACATATTATTTATTAATGAAGTGAAGAAATTGTATTATTAATATATAATAATATTTTTAAAAAAGTAGTTTTGAATAGAACATTAGAGTTAGAATGGGGTTAAAAAGAGTGGTTGCATTACATAAAAACGGGGGACCCGTCATGAAACAGTAGGTGAACTTACCAGTGACTCTCCGCTCTTAGTGGAATACCTTATATAAAAGCATAGACTGTCTTGCATTCCATTTTGAAGCTAACAAAAAAACGAGAAAGAGAGAATATGGGTTCAACATGCGAAAAAACTGTTTGCGTAACGGGAGCTGGTGGCTTCATCGGGTCATGGCTTGTGAAGAGACTGATGGAGTGTGACTACACGGTTCGAGCCACCGTACGCGATCCAGGTCCCAATATTTATTCTATTGCATGTCATGAGCCTATTTAATTAATTAATTAATTAATTAATTAATCCACCAACAGAACATTATATATAATATGAACATATGTTTCAGCTAACATGAAGAAGGTGAAGCATTTGCTGGATCTGCCAGGTGCAAACACCCAATTATCTCTGTGGAAGGCTGATCTTGCTCAAGAGGGAAGCTTTCACCAACCCATTCAAGGCTGCACAGGAGTTTTTCACGTCGCCACTCCCATGGACTTTCACTCCAAGGACCCTGAGGTATATATATATATATATATATGTTCATCAATTCATGCTTAACAAACCTACACTGTTTTTTTTTTTTTAATTTATTTTATAAAGTATCTGAAACAAAATTAGAGTCTATAATTTTGTAGATCCTATCCAACCTCTACTGCTGCGCCAACCCTAATGATTCACCTATATTGTTATCTAACAACAACATATACATGTGCTCATAAATTATTAATGCACATAATTCTTAAATTAATAGTTATTTTATCATGTTTTGGTTCTTCTTGTTGTTGAAGAGACCCATTATTTATTTACCAAAATCATAATAATTTTTCTTTTGTTTGACACAACTATGTCATGCATGATGCAATATGATTAAAGACCGATAAATAAGTTGTTAATATTTGTCTAGAAAAAATCAATGTATTAACGATTGCTTATATTTAGAGATAAAAATAGTTTTTTCATCATTAATTCCAGAGTTATGAAAGAAAAAAGTTTAAATATTAAGTTTATGTTTTTGTTTTTATTCTTTGGAAAAAAATTTTGATATTTTTAAATTTTGGCATTTTGTTAGTGTTTATTTTTAGTTATTAATACTAACTATAATTAGTTCAACGCTGAAATAATTAACAAAATAGAGAATATTAATTAAGATAAATAAAATAATGAAAATATTTTAAATTAAGATAATTATATTATTTTTATATTTAAAATTCAATTAAGTAGTGTATTTATTATTTTATATAAATAAGGTAATTATATATAATTTAATTTTGGTATAAATATGTTTTTAGTCCCTATAAAATGACTAATTTTAATTTTGGTCCCTATAAAATTTTTCTTTTATTTTTCATTCCTATAAAATTTGAAATAATTGATTTTAGTCCTTGTAAATTAAGTATATTTTTATTTTTGTCCTTATAAAATATTTTTCTTTGATTTTATCATTACAAGATTCGAAATTACTATTTTTTAATCCTAATATTCATTTTAAGTTTATAAATAAAATTCATTTTAGAAATATAGAAAAATATTTAGAGGTGTCACTAGCATAGTACTCTAGACACTAATGAATGTCACTTGGAATAATTATTTAATATTTTGTTAAATACATAAGCAGTTAACGAGTATTGCATAACAAAAAGATTAAAATCAATGATTTCAAATTTTATAATGATGAAAAACAAAAGAAAAATTCTATAGATACTAAAATTAAAACTTCTCATTTTATATAGGGACTAAAATCATATTTAAACCTTTGTTTTTAATATATTATAAAAAAGTAGTTATTATTACATATCAATTAGCTAACTTACTTTTTAATTTTATATATTTTAAAAAAATATCATTTTATTAGATATTTATAATTTAATTTTAATATATTATTTTTTATGTTATTTTTACCCCTCAATTCATTAATTTTGGTTTACAGTAATATAATTTATTTTTTTAATATATCAAGCAGTAATTTTGTCTCTAAAAAAGATAAAATCAAATTGAAATATAATATATTAAAAATAAATTATATTACAATCAATCAAAATTAATGAATTGAAATGTAAAAATAATATAAAATAATAATATTATAAACATTTAAATAAATTATATATATATTTTTTAAAAATACAATATTAAAAGTAAGTTAGTGAATTGAAAAGTAAGAATAATATTAAAAATAATAAAATTACAGTTCATAATATATTAATAAAATAAGTGATAAAAATAAATTATATGTAATTACCTTATTTATATAAAATAATAAATATATTACTTAATTAAATGCACCTAAATATCTTACTTTAAAATATTTTTTATTCTTTAATTATCTTAATTAATATTACTTATTTTATTAGTTATTAGTTATGCTATTATTAAAAAAATATTGAATTTAAAAGTAGTACAAATTTTTAAAATAATTAAAACAAGTCAAAGTTATATTTACATATATGAATTTAAAATATATTTAAGTTTAAAAAATTAACGAAGAATTTAAAAAAAATTATATGATTGGAATGAATTCTTCTTGTAGTGGCAAAACTTAATCTGAAAATTCCAATGATAAATAACCCTGGGACCAACAGCTAGTAGCTACTAGTCCTTATTTTTGTAATTTTATTTATTATTATTGTGAATGCAGAACGAAGTGATAAAGCCTACAGTAAACGGATTACTAGACATAATGAAAGCATGCGTGAAGGCCAAAACTGTCCGAAGGCTTGTATTCACCTCCTCTGCCGGAACTGTAGACGTTACGGAGCACCCTAAGTCTGTTATTGATGAGAACTGTTGGAGTGACGTTGACTTCTGCCGAAGGGTCCAAATGACTGGCTGGGTTAGTTACATTACAATGTCTACATTAAAGATAAATTAATATATACTTTCCTAAAGTTACCTCTAAAGAATAAACACGTTAATACATAAAAAAATATTATCTATTATTTTTGAAAATATATATATATATATATATCATGTTTCCACTTTCGTAGATGTATTTCGTTTCCAAGACCCTGGCGGAGCAAGAAGCGTGGAAATTTGCAAAAGAGCACAACATTGACTTTGTCTCAGTCATTCCACCCCTCGTCGTTGGTCCCTTTCTTATGCCAACAATGCCACCTAGCCTAATCACTGCCCTTTCCCTCATAACAGGTGCATTATATATACATGCATGCACAACTATAACCTCTAAATTTCTGGATTTTTTGTTAAAAAATGAAGTTATATTTTTAATGAAGACATTTATTTAATGTTGTTAGTGGTACTTTTTAATTAGCAGGAAATGAGGCCCATTATTCTATCATAAAGCAAGGGCAGTTCGTCCACTTAGATGACCTTTGTCTTGGTCATATATTCCTGTTTGAGAATCCAAAAGCTGAAGGGAGGTACATATGCTCTTCGCACGAGGCAACCATTCATGACATTGCAAGACTCCTTAACCAAATATACCCGGAGTATAATGTCCCTACAAAGTAAGACTACCCATTTCCCCTTCTTTCATTGATTTGCACATACAGTATTATTAATTACAGTAATAATATTACATCGATAATATGCATGAATAATACTAGTAGATCGATAAATTAAAATTGTGTGCATTTGATGTTTAGGTTCAAGAATATTCCAGATGAGTTGGAAATTATTAGATTTTCTTCAAAGAAGATCACAGACTTGGGCTTCAAATTTAAGTACAGCTTAGAGGACATGTTCACAGGAGCCGTTGAAACCTGCAGAGAAAAGGATCTTCTTACTAAACCTGCTAAAACTCCAGTTAATGCCATCATGCACAAATAAAATATCCTTTCATAATATCTGTGTTATTGAGGATAAATATATGTCTAAAATCCAAACTATTATGTAATTCATTTTATTTTTAATAAACCATTGTTCTTTATTTAACTGTCATATTTATTATTTTATTAAAGTAGTTAATTTAATAAAAATATATGATTAAAATTAAAATTTTATTATCATAATAGAAATTAATATATATATATATATATATCAATTATTATGTTAGAGTCACCGTTAAATAAAAAATAAATTTAATTTAGTATTTAAGAAAATATTTTCGTACGTAATATGCTAGTCTTGCAGCCTAACATATTATTAATAGAAATAATATATTTGATTCCATTGGATAAGGCACTTTCCCCCAAGCTGCCTCATAATGCAGAAGCGCTTCTCTTCCATCCACACATCTCCATCCATTTAAAGAAACATGTAATGCATTTAAATTATATTAAATTATACTCTACAACATCTATTTATTTAGAATTTATTAGCACTGTTTATTCAATATAATATTTTAAAACTTAATTTGAACTGTTTAAAGAATATGTAACTTAATCTTTCCATCTTTATGACAATATTTTTATTTTTATTTTTTTATATTATAATAATTATCTTATTCACCCACTTTTCTTTTTATTTTTTAATTATTGTACACATCTTGCGTTTGAGAGGAGATATAGAATGAACATAATCTGATTTTTCTCTATTTTCTATTTATAATCATTTTTGAAGTTGTATTATGTCGATCATTTTATAGAGCCGACTGAGGGTTAAAGGCTGGGAGGGATGAAGGCCAACTAGTACACAATCCTCCAAGTGTCGAGTGGAACGATAAATACTTTGAATTGGAGAACTAACCAGAATGGATTCTATTGGTCGAGCAGGCTAAAGACTGATCGATACACAACCCCCCAAGTGTCGAGTGGAACGATAGATACTTTGAATTAGAGAACCAACCAGGATGGGTCGGGCGGGCTGAAGGCCGTACATAGCCCCTCAAATGCCAAGTGGAGCGATAAGCAATTTGAATTGGAGAACCAACCAAGATGGGTTCGACTGACGACTTATCTTAGGGTTTTCATTTATACATTGTCCTTGTAAAAAAATAGCAACAAAGATGAAAAATAGTAATGCTAAACAATTCAACCTGGGGTCAATGGACAGTCTCTCTTAAGGTCTTCATCTATTACCTGGGGGATCTTAGGATTGTCTCTCTCAGGGTCTTGATGTTGTCTAGGAGTCTTAGGATCACCTCTCTCAGGATCTTAGTGTCCTGAACAGTCGCTGACCGACTGCTTCTCATGAGTCTTTAGTATCCTGGACAGTCACTGACTAACTACCTCTCACAGTTCTTTAGTGTCTTGAATAATCATGGACCAACTGCCTCTCACGGGTTTTAGTGGCCCCGAACAGTCACTGACCGGCTGCCTCTCATGGGTCTTAGTGTCCTAGACAATCACTAATCGACTGCTTCTCATGGGTCTTAATGGCTTTGATAGTCACTAATCGACTACCTCTTACAAGTCTTAGTGCTTCGGACAATCACTAATCGACTGTCTCTTACAAGTCTTTAGTGTCCCGAAGTCATTGATTGATTGTCTCTCATGGGTCTTTAGTACCCCGAGCAGTCATTGACCGACTACCCCTCACGGATCTTAGTGCCTCAGGCAGTCACTGATCGATTACTTGTCACGGGTCTTAATGCTCAGGCAATCACTAACCGACTGCTTCTCACAGGTCTTTAGTGCCTTAAATAGTCACTGACCGATTACCTCTCACGAGTCTTTATTATCCCAAGTAGTCACTAACTAACTGTCTCTCACGGGTTTTAATGCCTCGAGTAGTCATTGATCGATTACTTCTCACGGGTCTTAGTGTCCAAGCAGTCACTAACTGATTGCCTCTCATGAGTCTTTAGTGTCCTAGATAGTCACTGATCGACTGTCTCTCATGGGTCTTTAGTACCCTGGGTAGTCATTGACCGACTGCCTTTCACCAATTTCTAGTGACCGACTGCCTCTCACAGTTCTTTAGTACTCCAGACAGTCACGACCGACTGCCTCTCACAGATCTTTAGTATCTCAGACAGTCATTGACCGACTACCTCTCACAGGTCTTAGTTTGGCATAGTGGGATAAGAAACTAAAATCTTTTTGATACTTGCACAAAATGTGAACTACGGTCCCGTAACAGAAGGCAAACTATCTTCCTCCAATATTGGATGGTTACTATGCTTGTCACTTAGTAAAAGTCTTGTCATCCTCCTCTGGTTACTCTGACCTAAAACTAGAATCCCATTATATATAGGTGTGAAAAACCAATACTCCACCCAAACTGACACTGTATTCCACAATGCTGACCTGATAGTACACCAAATATTTACTATTAACACTAGTGCCATGAAAACACAATTGCAAAACCTTCACTTAAGACAACTTATTAACTCATCCTCTGATTATGAGACCAAACAGTACGATGGAAGCAAATTTAAGGGCGCCATATATTGCTGTATACAACAACGAGTCTAGCCAAATGTTGATCATATATAAACTAATAGAGAATTCTCACAACCTAGGCAGATAGTGAATTTAACTAGAAAACACAAATTAGAAAAGTAAGAGCTATAACACCCAAAAGTGAAAGTGTACCTAATGGCTGATAGAACAGTGATTTTGAAAATCTCAACTCTCAGGCCAAGAGTGATCCAAATTCCAGTAAAAGGATATCATATTTGATGTGTTCTATTTCTCAGCTTGAAACAGTAAGTAAACTTGATACAATTGGATGGGTTATAAACTCATAATAACATATTGAGATATTTCATATCCCACTGATAAATTTCTGATTCCATACGACAAGCATCATGTCAATTTATCTATTCTGGTAATATGGCAGAAATATATTATCCTATTCAGGGTGAAATTAAAAAATTGAAAAAACGTATATATATATATATATATATGTAATTATGTAAAAATGAGATCAATTAAGCACCAGAACCAACAATGACATATCAATAATATTTATGAGTTTGAATAATTAAATCGACAAAAAGAGGCGAGAAGTGAAAAGAGAACCTGGCACCCCATCTAGCTAAGTGGCATGGTTGTTAAGTTTAATCTTACCAACAGGAGTAAACCATCTAAGACGAAAAAATGAGGATTAGAGGCTCCATGGAGCGAGTGAGCGATGCAAGTGGAGATATTGAACTCGGTAGCTACTGCTTGCAACCACTTATCGTCTCTCTCCTTTTCTAAGTAACACACAGCAGCAGGGGGAGGATCATTCTACTGTCGTTGTCGACCGTAGTGGCGCTGAGGCCAGGTTTGACGCATACGCGATTTCAAAGAGAGTGCAATGAAGTTGTTTGTGTGTCCGAGCTTCAACGCCTATTCCTTCAACACACTTGGTGACATCGCAGATCAAGTCACACGGAACAACAATCGTTTCCTTGAGAGCGACAACCACGCCGACTTCGAGTTCGTCACGTTTCACTAAGTCTCACACCGCAGTGGATGCGATTGTGAAGATCCTAGCGAAGGAGCTGAAAGGGAGCAGATAACTGCGAATTGTGTGGCATTGGGACCCAATGCGATAAAGGTGGGATATGTGTGTGGCAAGGACGGATCTGTGTATGACGACATATCTGTGTGCAAGTCCCTAAGTACAGTGGTCATCGAAAGACAGTTTCACCATGGACGTCAATCTTCACGTCTTGCATTTGAAAAGGGACAGGGAATGAAGATAATATCCGATACCTCTTTTCTTTTTCTCTATCTTTTATTTATAATATTTTTGGAATGTTGTCCTATATTGATCACTTTACAAAGTCAGTGTCGATCACTTTACAGAACCAGTCGAGGATTGAAGGTCCGGAGGGATTTGACTGAACAGGATGACCAAGAATGATGAAGGCTCACCAGTATAATTAAAATTATATTTCTATGATATAAATTAAAATTAGAGAATAATATTTTTATTTCTTATTTCTCAACTAAACATTCTAAATTTTCTCTTTTAATTGTTATGATATATATATATTCCATTCTCCCTCAATTTGTCAATTTCTCAACTATCTCAATCTTTTTTATATAGTTTTATGTATATATTTAATCTTTTTAACTACTCATCTTTTTAATTTATTATTTTCTATCTTTATTTTAAATTAAATTTTAATAGTATTATAAATAGAAAACATCAATAGTAAAAAAATAACTTCATATCATTTAAATTGTACATTGTAATTTCAAAATATAATTTATATATCTAAATATATTTATTTATTAAAAGTTATAGTTATAATTATAATATAATTTACATATTAAAAAATATTATTTATCATAAATTTTAATTATATAAAATAAACATTTATTTTATAAAATACACACGTTACAATACTAGTCATATAAATTTATCTAATTTTCTCTCTATATATAAACAAGACTAATTTACTGTATATATTTTCTTAATTAATTTAATTAATTTACTGTATATATTTTCTTTTTTAATTTACTGTATATATTTTCCTTTTAAATTTAACTTTCACTCATAATTGAGAATAATTTTTTTTCACTCTCCTTAACTCCATATAATTTTTTAATTCAATTTAATTTTAAATTATGAAAAATTAAATTATTTTTACTCTTCCAATTTTTTTTTCTCAACCTCCGCTATTTCATCTGTTTTAACAATCAACTCCAAGCTAAATGAACATCATCCATCTTGCATATCTTTTCCTTCGTCACAGTTTACAAGGATTGATTTTACTCAACTATTTTCTATTAAATTCAAGAATAATTTCTATATATTATTACTAAATTTTATATGTTTAGTGAATAAAAAATTATCTTTACTATATGCGATTAAACGATTATAAAAAATTTGACTAAATTATATTTTTATCTTTTATTTTATGATAAAAATTATTAAAATTAATTTTTATTTTTTAAAAATTTATTTAGATTTTGTAATTCTTAAATTTAAGTTAATATTATTTTTTCAAAACAATGATTTTTTTATTAATTTTGAATTTTTTAACTAATTAAATACACAAAATTTGTTCCATTAGATTCATTTATAAGAAAATTATAGAATTTAACTAATATTTTGAACTAAAAAAATAATAAATAAAATAAAAATTACATGAAAAATGAGTTTTATAAATAATTAATAATTTGAAAAAATTTTATTATTCTTTTCTGAATGTTTTTGAGACTATTTTTTACTTAATTTTTAAATATTTATAATTTTTATTTAAACATTAGTTAAGTTTTAATAATTTTTATGTAAATTTATTAAGATAAATTTACCCCTTAAATCAGATAAAAAAATAATTTAAAATTATGTATCAAAATTAAAAACAATAGTTATTTTGAAAAGATAATATTGGGATAAATTTAAAAGTTAAAAAATTAAAAAATATATTTTAAAAGATAGAAGATCAAATGAGTTTTCAATATAAAATAAAAAATTTAACGATTATATACTTATAACAATTTTATATTATTATGTAATTATAAATAGTTATTAATATAATTTTTAAAATGATTATTATAAAAATTAATAAACTTATCGTATGATTTAAGATTAATTGACCGGGTAAAATATTTTTTTTAAAAGAAAAAGTATATAATTTAGCGTAAAAAAAAAATTATACTCCTTAACATACGCTATTTACTCATAAACATTAATGAGATAACCATCCCATAGGAAAAATCTTTAATTATTATATATAGTTGGGGGTCCATGGTCCATGATCCATGACATACACTTACACTATCTGAATAATCTGATGTTGAACACACAAGCACCAAGACACAAACTGTGAGTTTCTTGGCCCCGCATAGTTGTCTTCTGTTTCTTATAGGTAACCTATCAAGAATAGTAATGCGACGTTAAAATTACCACATTTTTTATGTCCTTTTCTATGTTTTTTAAATTGAAAAATAAAAGACTTAAAAACATTCAAAAATTAAATTAAATTACAAGATTCTACATAAATAATAATAGATTTTACTGTAATTATTTTGTATAACGTGACTGGTCGTAAAAGTAGATAAAAGAAGTTCATGTACAAGATAAATATTATCATTGAGTAAGACAATTCCAATCCAACATTTTTGTTCATACTTCTTTTTTCGCACAGGTAATTCTTTTGAAGACAATTACGTTAGATACTTTCAAACACTAAGTCCTACTACTAGGTAACCATGATATACCATCATAGTATAAAATATTTTTTCTATTCTATTATATTGTAATATATTATTTATTGTGCTAATAAGATATATTCATTTTATCTTACTTTTATTCTGTCCTATTAATCTAGTTTTATTTTAAAGAGTTCAGTCAAGAAGTGTTATAAAAATAATAGTTTTTTTTTCTTTATATCATATAATATATTATAAATATATAGATTTAAATATGTTCCCACAACTGTAGTTTTTATTGATTTCATTTCTTACAAAATATTTATCCTACGATCATATGATAAGTATTTTTGGATATATAATTTATGATAAATAAATAGATAGTAATTATTTAATTTTTTGTAAATAAAGGAAAAATTTGGTAAAAGCTAGTGTGTATTAGTTTGTGACAATGTTCTTAACATTACATATAAAAGAAATATAAACTCTTAGAACTTATACGAACAATTTTTTTATTTGTTATTTTAATAAGTTAATGTACATGGTTACTAGTTCAGGTTCATTATCATATGCGATCAAACACAAGTTCACTTAATAATGTTAAACAATGAAAGTAATTTTTTTTAATAATTGACAAATTTGATGTACAATAATGAATTTTTTATGCTAATTATTTATAAAAAAATATTTATGTAATAGAAAATTGTTCTTACATTCTTTAAGATTTTTTTATATTAAATTTTTTGTATTAATATAAATATATTAAAAATATAAATATATTTTTAATATATTTATATGTTTATTAATATATTTATATTTTTAACATTATATATTCATTTTTAATATTAATATATTAAAAATTATATAAATATATAAATAAAATATAATTATATAATCATAATCGATTATATAATTAAATGTAACTCATTACATTAAATTATATTAATCGATTACGTATGTACCGTCAATTATATAATTCAATCTAATGAATTATATAATAATTATATATAAATATAATTAATTAGATAATTTAACATTAACAGGTTTAATTATGTAATTAATTATATAAATATAATCAATTAAGTTATGCATAGAAGTCGGAAAGCATGCGAAAACAAAGAATAAATATATAATTTTATTTTATATTGATATTTTATACTATTTTTTTTTATTAATTTCTATGTTCTTTGTTTCTTCGTTACCAAATGACCTTACCTAGTCGCCCCTCAGTATTTTGTCACTACCAACCTGAGCTTAAATGGACGCCATAGAGGAGACTTGTGACGGTGCTTATTATGATGTATGTGTATGTGCTATAGATTTGTCCCCTTTAAATTGAAGAATAAAATATAATTGATAATTATGATAATATATATATATATATAATAAAAAACAAATTTATTTAGATTTATAAAATAACCTATAGAGATGAGTTAACAACGAGATGAATTATTGACATGCATACAGTGGGCAAAAGAATACCGTGAAAAGAAGCTGGGGCATTAATTAGTATATCATTGGATTGTGAGATGAATTGTTTTCTGTCGTGGAGATTCTATTGATCTTTTTGTCAATAAATTAAACAAGTAATATTGTTGGTTTACCTGTTTTATTTATTGCAGGACATCCTCTTTTCAGCTTTGAATACGAATAAAAAAAATGTCATGAATTAATTTTAAATATAAATAAAGTTTAACTAACTTTATTTTATTTAATAAAATTATTTTAAAATACATTCATTTATTAAAAATTATGTTTTCGATGATCTTATTTTATTTTTTATATCAATTTTAAATTAAGATTAGTTTAAAAAATATTGATTTAATTAAATAATATTTAATTTATTTTGTTAGTACACATAAATAAAATTGTTTTTCTCATATAACAGACTGGAAGAAATATGCAACTTGTATGACAGACTGCAACTATCCCTGCCAAGTAATGATCCCCAAAGAAGCTGTCGGAGGAGCTCACATTGTTTATAAAAATGTCTGGGCCAGCATGGGGCAAAAGGAAGAGGCTAAAGATATTATATGATATTTTATTTCAGCCAGAAAAGATATATAATTAAGGTATTTTAAAGATAACATGTTTTGATACAACAGTAGACTAGTATACTGCGTCTTTTTAAGCTTATACTTTTTCTTACTCTCCCCTAAACCGATTACACGTACAGAATGCCATAATGCTCCATGTGCTTGGCAAGTAACTGGTTAGTATGGCGTATATATGACCGTCTTGGTGGCAGAGTAGAATAACTGTGTTTAGACACACGTCCATGCCTCCAGTTGAAGTCAAATTTTCACTGTCAATGAGAATATACATAAAATTTCAGTCTTGAGATGAGTCTGTACTATATAGCCTTGATAATTAAAAGTTTAGATAAATTTAGGCTCGAGTTGAAGTCAAATTTTCATGTTGATATACAGAAACTATAAAAGGTTACTTTACTTTAGTCTTGAGCTGGGTCTATACGGTAGCCTTGATAATTAAAAGTTCAGATATATAGGGTCTTGAGCCAAGTCTATATAAGGTGGCTGTTGAAGTAATATAGAGTCGTGTGCAAGCGCATATCATTTCCTTTCCGTTTCTTTCTATGGGCTTCTTTGGGTCATATGTCAACTGTCGGGATTATCTGCCATACATGTTATAGCTATTTGCATGATCCTTTCTTTCGCTTGCACTGTAATGGATGCACCCAGAAATAGATGAAAAAACTGAGGCGTCCCCATTTTGCTCCTTATAATCTGAGGGCTAATAAACACATAAAAAAAATTCTTGACACCCGAGGCATACACACCCTTCCGAAGCAGTGAGATAAAAAGAAATGAGAAAAAAGCAATAAATATAATAGAAAAGAAATAGAGAAAAATATTAGGTATGAAAAAGTTAAGTGTGAAAATAACAGGACTGAACTACAAATATATCTGCATGGTTAGATCAATACCCACTAAAATTTAAGTAGTTTGACTAGTTTCTTGCGAGAATTTTTTGTTAATGGTATGAAATGAAGTTAATAATGGATTAGTTTGAGTAGATATTGTTTCTGACTTTGAAACTAGAAATAATAGATAACTCACGAGTTTATGACATGAATTATTCTAATAAAATTCAGAATAGTTTATTTACCCTGTTCCCGCGTAGATCTTGTTTCTGACTTTGAAACTAGAAAGAATAGATAATTCACGGGTTTATGACATGAATTATGTTCTAATAAAATTCAGAATAGTTTCTTTACCCTGTTCTAGCGTATAAACTATTTGTTAAAACATTTTCAGATGTAATAAATTCAATCACCAATAAAATGGAGTTGTATCGATTCAGCCAAGACTTTGCTAGTCAGTCGGTCTAGGGTAAATTATTCTGTAATTTTAATTAAAGGCCTGTTATAGGTGGAATAAATTAATATAAATGTAGATCAGTACATTTTGAGCTATACATTGATAGTTCCACTTGCAGCCCATCCAATATTTGTTGATTTCTTTGAGCTTACTTTCATACAATAATGACAATACACTTGAATCGTCGCCACCATGCACACAGCACACCAATGAGTACTGT